>JASANE010012730.1:0-17686 GCA_030248225.1 Trileptium ribeirensis
TTATGGGTTTTCGATAAAAGTTGGCCATTAGGCTGTGGTCAGGATTATCCACCTCGTAACGATCCGTAAGGATCTGTTACACATATATTTAACAGAAGTCGAGCGCTTGAGGTGTACATATCTACATTCGAATTGCGTTATTCGGTGAAATATCTGTGTATTCTTATACAGAAATTTCAAAATATTGCATTTGTTTTTGTAGTGTAGACAATGGCGGGATTATTAGTGTGTGAGTACTAAATTGAAAGCAATAGAGGATTTTTCATTCCAACGACGTGTCTTCAGTCTATTAAGCAAATATATGCATTTTTCCAAGCGAAACCAATGCCGTAACTCTGTACTTTATTATTAGTGTGTGACTATTTTGCACCGACAACGCTATTTCACAGAGCCAAATAAGCACGCATTACCTAGCATTATATTTTTCCCAATAACATTTTTCAGGGTTTTTTCCTTGCCCGTAAATGGTATTTTTCCGTTTGAAAACACTCTGTTTAACTGGAACGATGCAACACAACTTTTTGACTCTTGGCTGTAAAAATTTTAGCGGATATACCGGTATTTCATATGTTGAAATGGGATTCTTTTTGCAAAATTTCACATTTCTGTTCACTAAAAGTTTACTGCTCTTTTCTACATAGATTTCCTCAAGTACTGTTCAAAACTTTTCCTACCTATGTTTGACGATAAATAAATGTTGTTCGATATCTGTTAAAGTACTCTCTCGTTCGAAAATCACAAGTTGTCACTGCTGTGTACGGTCTGGAGCCGTCAATCGCTAAGTGCCATGACAAATTTGTTGATTACAATAACAGTGAGCTTCAGTATGTAAGATACGGACGATGACTGCATTGACACTGGTCGCATTTGTTTACAGATGAATCGCCAGATACATGTCGATGTTTTCTGTCGCTCAGCGGTCTCGAGAAAGTGATGGAAGTTCTTGAGGTAAGGTCGGGTACAAAATCAGCTGCTTTGTTAAATTTAATGATTTGTTTCCTGTGTGATTTAAATAATACTACAATACTCGCCAAAAATGACCCTCGCATTTCGAGCAAGCGAGGCGCGAGCGAGTGGCTCGCTCGAGATTTCGCAACTATTTACATTAAAAGAAAAATTCTATTTTTAGAACAAATTCATTTCGAGCGAGTCGCGAGCGAGCGACAGTAATTTTTGGCAGGTACTGTATCTTGTTTGTTGCTGTTGTTGTGTAATATAGCAAAATCGTGCCCCATTGCGACCACGAGCTGTTTAGTGTCGTCTGTAATGAGTATTGCTTTCTGACTAGGTATTTCTCGGCGGGGTGAGGCAGGGAGCAGGTGGACCTTCAACCCAAAATTTATGTAACATTGTGCTACAAATTTCGCTATTTTAAGATAAATTTTCGAAATTATATGACAAGTTTCCCATGTGCCAGTACAGAAATTCCTAAATAGCTTCAAAATAAGCTGAATGAACAAAAAATTGTAGTTTATAACTCCAGGTATAAATTTCCAGATTTAGCCGGGCTAACACACATTTACAGTGGTACGTGAGGTGGAGGGGCGCCGATCCGGGCGAGTTCAACGGGGCATTTGAACTCTCCTAGCAGAGAGAGCACAGACATAGGTTTTATTTATAAAATTTATCTTGATCAGTGATCAAGCGCATTATAAGCATAACAAAAATTATAAATGGTGAGATTAAGCTTTTTAAGTTGAGTCACCACCAAAAAGCAATCATTGAAAAAGAACTTATTAGGCCGGATCTGATTACCGCCTACAAAGGATAAGCTGTTTTTGAAGTGAGTCGTTCAGCATTGTATTGTTATAAGTCATATCTAAACGTATAGTCCTATAATTGTTGTGGTTTCTAGGTAAATGGATATTTGTAGATTGGAATAAGTTATACTCGATGCAAAGGTCCAACTTTTCTCAAATAACTGTATAATATTTTTTAGGTGTACCATGATCCATCGGTTGAAACGAAGGTACTTGGACTATTGGTAAGGATTTGTTTGTGGGGGTGTTGTAGGCTAACTTAGTTGCTGTCTTAGTTGATCAGAGGTCATTAAATTTTTTTAAATCGTTACACATTAGTATTAATAATACAAATCTTGTTACAAATGCGGTGTTATAACAACGTGGACAGCTTGGAAACTTCAAGCGATCGGAACTGATTTCTGGCGACTCCGGTACCGTTTTAACTGCCCCGTTCCTATTTTCAATCTTTTTCGGAACAACGTGGCCGAGGTCCGAGAGATCAAACATCAACTAACTCCCTTTCGTAGTTTCAATCTTTTTTCAGAACAACGTGGCGGAAGTCCGAGAGATCAAACATCAACTAACTTCCTTTTGTATTTTCAATCTTTTTTCAGAACAACGTGGCGGAAGTCCGAGAGATCAAACATCAACTAACTCCCTATCGTATTTTCAATCTTTTTTCAGAACAATGTGGCGGAAGTCCGAGAGATCAAACATCAACTAACTCCGTTTCGTATTTTCAATCTTTTTTCAGAACAATGTGGCGGAAGTCCGAGAGATCAAACGTCAACTAACTCCGTTTCGTATTTTCAATCTTTTTTTCAGAACAACGTGGCGGAAGTCCGAGAGATCAAACATAAACTAACTGGAAGCAAAACGCTTGAGAAGATATGGTAAGTATTTTTATATCACCGGCCGCGGTTTTGCTAGTTTGAGCTATTTCCTTTCTATATTCGCTCTGCACCTTATCTGCTACTTAATATATTAAGCGAAATAGCGAGATATTTACATGTTCCTGAGCCACGTCATAATAACAGAATGTTTAATTAAAACGGAACGTGCCCAGCAAGCGGAGTTTTCACTGTGGGCACTAGTTGAATTTGTTTTTATTTGTTTCTGTCGCGCATAATCCATCTTCGGGTGGAAGAATTTTGGTAACTTTTTTGTTCTGTAGTAAATATGATGAAAATGTGCCCTTTAACTGTTGAACGTTAAAAATTCCGGCCCCATCTGTCCTGTCGCAGAGACAGAAACAGAAACATATTTTTAACGGTTCGTAGAATCAGGTTATCGAGATCTACAACTTTGCTTGGGATCGGTTTTTTGGGACCGCTCCCTTTGCCACTGAGGACCCGAATATGGTTTCTCAACAATTTGCCAGAAATATCTATCTAAAATTTCGGTACGTTATTACGTGTTTTTACCTTAGGACACGTGTCTTAGGTAATCTAGAATGGTGAATTACGATGGTTTTGTTAGTTTTGATATTAAGAATTTCCTATATACAAGTTTTTCATACCGCTGAATGAAGTGGTTACGTAAAATCCAGTACATATTTCATATCATTTTATAGGTTTTTAAAGGGTTTAGGCTCAATGAACACGATTTTCTGAATACAGTCTGTCTTCAGTAGTTTGGTTACGTATTGCAAACAGGGCATCAAGAATGGTCTATATAGAGGTTTTTCGTATGATTCGATGATGACACATATTTCATGCCTTTTCAGAAGTTTTCACTGCGATTAGGGGCAAAGATCACTATTGCCAGAATATAGCATGTCTTCTGTAGCTTAGTTATGTTGTGTAGAACGAATAATTGTCTATATTGGTTTTTCGATAGATTGAATACGATGGTATGGTTATATAGAGACCAGCACAAATACTTTATGCGCTATCAGTTGCTTTCAATGTATGCGATGAGGGTCGACGAGGTTTTAAGTATTTCACTGGGTTCAGAGATCCAGAAGTTTTAAGGTGATATATACATTAAACACAGCCTGTTACAGATTATTACGCAAAATGAAAACTCATATCTGAAATCAGGCTCCGTTTCACCCTCGACACATGCGACACACTAGCGATACGGGTTGTTATAGGCACGCCTCAGTATGATGTAAAAATGTGTTTTTTTATTATGTATTGTCACAGTTATAATCACTTTTTCCATATAACGCATACACTACTCGGCAAAAATGAGCGCTGTTCGTTTAAAGTTCGCTCGATGATCATTCAAAACATTTAAAGTTTGTTCGAAACGTGCTTAAACCACCATTTTTTTAAATATGTTCGAAAATTCATCGAAGTTTATTCTAAATATGGTCGCGAATAGGTTAAATTTGTTCGATTTCTTTTCGATTTTCGTTCGCTCGATAGGCGACAGTCATTTTTGGCTAGTACTATAGTGATACTATAAGAAAATAATTTCCACTCTCAACTATTATGTGTAGCACCATATTTTTGAGTAATTTTCGCATTTTACAAGACACCTTACGTATTTTGCCTGGCGAGAAAGGTAATTTATTCATTGGCGCCATGAACCAAAGTAAGGTTGTACAGCGAGCGCAACAAACAGAGCATCAAAGCGATCCGGACTTGACAGAGGCCATTTTGGGCGGCTGTACTTTGTTTATGATTATTTCTATAATATTCATATATAACTGGTTTATGTCTTTTCAATGTTCTGATGTGTAATAGATAGAAATACACGCAGCAGTTTTAAGATTGGAGTATATTTCAGCCAGGTATATTAATGAAGTAGTTTTTCGGATTGGTTCAGTTGTATATACTTGTCTTGGCAGCATTTTAGTCGATTCGAATTTTATTTTTAGGAACAACCTAAAATTACGCACTTCACCATATGATAAAACCTGATCTGAAGTAATCAAGTGGACTGCTAGGGAACAATCTAACACAGCGGAAATGTGCAGGAGATAGCCGAAAACTACCGTCTCGTTGTTCACTGGACTCATTTTAAACTGATCGCGCTGGGAATAATTGTTGTGTTGCAGAGTGGCAACTGATGCGGATTCTTTGTCCGTAGCGCATCCGCCTCCTGTTAGGATTTGATGTGCAATATACTTATTGTACAAAGCTTGGCTTACTTACTTTAGGTAGATTGCTCTTCTCCTGAGACTCCTAAGCACTATGTTTTGTAAATTATTTCATGTTATGTACTATTTCAGCTCTTTGCTACATTCTTCGCACATCGACGTGGCGTATTTTGCAGCCGGGATTTTGGCACATTTGTGCGCGGACGAAGTTTGGGATTCGTCGCCGTCGAACGTTGTTTGCGAGCAGCAACTGGTAAGTTGAGTTAATCGGGGTTTATTTTATTTTCGGGTTTTTTGTCTTAGCCGGCGTAAGAAGTGATACGTTTTGTATCTTAGTTTGCATTTCCATAGGATTTCGGCCGCCCAACTCCTTGTACATTACAGGATAAACCATGTAAGATCTAATGAAGTGACATAGAATGGCATCACTCTCAATTGACAGTTCCTCGTATCCTGAAAAGGCATCCTCGCTTAAAATGACGTCCATAGAGCGATTTTGTTCAATTGACTGATTTAATATTCTGTGCCAAAAATGTAAAGTATCTAATTGGCGTGAGTGATTTTTTTATTTTTGGAATACCCATGCTAGATGCTGCGCTGAGACCGTTGGGTTATCAATCTCGCATACATTTGCCGCCATGATACAACACATGTGCAGTAAATATTTATCCTAAATCAAACCACCCATCTCGAAATAATAAATAATAATCGCGAAATTTGAGCAATACCGGAGCTGCCTTACGCTGCCGGAAAGAATTTTGATGTCGTATTTATAATTACTCTAAATGGAACGTGAATTAAGTGTATTTGAATTAAAATGTGCATGCATTTCCAATTTATAAACGGCAGTAACATGCGCGGTGTTGTTCCACGTAGTTTTTAAACACTATTATTGATACATGAAAAGATTAATATGTGGTTTATATCGTTATCACAGATAGCTGATTTATGTCGTTAGCACTATGTCATCTTTAACTCTGACGATAACATCTTAATCTGAACTAATTTGGCTTGTTAAACCTCTGCTTGCAATAGGAAAGAGATAGAGGCTAATTATTTTACTTGCATGTGCCGTGCTATTATCACATCCCATGATAACAATAGGGGAATTTCCATTAATCCGTTCTTGAGTTATAGATGTTGCAAAAAAATGTATTTTAGTATTGCAAATCGCTGCTAGGTGATATAATCTATATTATGGTTAAATTCAGTCTATAATGAAAAGCGACATTTTGGTTAATTTCTGTCGTTTTGGTACTGCCGTGACCGATGGATCGTCGTCGATAGCCATTTTCAAGACATATTTGATAAAGCTATCATGCCAACGTTATTTTCTACCGTAAAGCTGAAAAAGATATAAAAATTTTACTACTGAATTAATGTCTGCATGGACCTTATAAGCCCTCAACAGTAAATATAGGTAATTCTGCGTTCGTGTCTCTCTTTTCTAGATTAGGCCAAGCAACAACCTTCCCTTTCTCATTCTTCATTCGTAGAATCTCTAGTGCTTTTCTCAAATTGTGATTGTATTAATTATTGGTTACATGCATTAAATTGCATTATTATTATGTTTATTTTTAGTACGATACGGTCAGCAAATGGGAGGAGCCGAGTAATGACATGGTAGCTTATCGGTAAATTGTATATTTTTATATCATGATAAAATGAGGTTTTTTATCACATTAGAAACAAATTGTATTCGTTACAAAAGCCATCATAGAATTTCCGTCGTCAGTAATATTATACTTATTCGCCTTATTAGAGTTTCGAATTATGTCTGGAGGTTTAAAGCTGGCTGCTTCGAGTTTCGTCTATGCCTGGTGGTTTAGAGTTTCGAGTATGTCTATTTGCTTAGAGTTTTCAGTATGTCTGGTTTCTTTGAGCTTCGAGTATATTTGGTAGCTTAGAGTTTAGGGTATGTCTGGCTGCTTCGAATTCCGGCCGTATGGTGATTTAGAGTTTCAAGTATGGCTGATTGCTTAGAATTTCGAGTATGTGGCGGCTTAGAGTTTTCACTACATCTGGTTGCCTAGAGTTTCGAATATATCTGGTTGCATAGAGTTTCGACTATATCTAACTGTTCCGAGTTTGTTTGTATTAGAACGCTGTCTACCGAATCGTAACAATGTTGTAGTTTGTATTATTCTCCTTTGATTCAGGTCGTTTAAGCCATTTTTTCCGCTTCTTTCGAAAATTGGCAATCACGGCGTTCAAATGTGGGCAGTTTGGGCGATTCGACATGTGTGCTCGAAAAATCGTAAGTTGTTTACTGACGAAAATGTTTTTTAAATTATTATTTTCTTTGAAATACAAAAGTTTGTTGATGTTTTGGGTTTTGCATGAAATAGCGTTATTTTCTTCTTCCCGAAAATATGAAAGGTGTTTTGTAAGATTGTTAAAGTTTAAACGAATGGGCTCGGTGAGATACGTAGCCTGACCAAATGACTCTTTCTATGATTAGAATCCACTAAGACGCTCTTAAATCGCTAGAAAGTGGACACCTATGCAGGAAATAGCCAAGAAATACCCGTGCCTCCTACAACGACGGCGTACCTCTTTTGAAAGATGCCAGAAAAGCGAAATACATGTTTATGTTTGTCAGGTGAAATTTTTTAAAATTTTAATTTTTTTGTTATTGTGGTTCATATCTGGAAAACAGCTGCTCTGGCAAAAAGCATAAACAAAGTTGTACAGCTGTCAATGTGAGGATTTTGTGGTCTTCATTTTTGATTTGATGCTCCGAGAACTTACGATGTCAAGGGACCCCACAAAATCAGAATGACAAGAAGGGCAACTAACGTAAGCATTTCGGATTTCTGGTCAGAAGAAATGACAAGCTTAACGTTACACAAAAGGGAAACTGGTGGATGTCATTAAAAACGTCAGAAAAAATTTTTACAAAGCACGGGATGATGAGCTATGGTTTGTTAGAGCTGTTTGATAATCAAAGCCATGTGTTTCACTGACACTACTGACTCAGTAAAACTTTTACAAAGCACGGGATGATGAGCTATGGTTTGTAAGAGTTGTTTGATAATCAAAGCCATGTGTTTCACTGACTCAGTATAAATATCCGTTCATGTACATTAGGGAATAATGACGGATCGGGTTTTGGTTTTGGCGGAAATCGCTTTTCGGTGCCGCAAAAACACCGGAACCAGTATTTCTGCTAAAATATTTTTGTCACGAATTTTTATATTTTGGTTGCACAAATGGTTTAAAAATGATTTTGATTTACTTTGTTTTGAATGATCGGTAAATTACGTCTCAAAATGACTTGTTAACGTCCCGTTATCTTTGGCCGTTGATGAAAACAAAAAGTATTAACTACCGTGTTTCGATGCAATTATTGTATTCGTTTATTTATTTATAGCTGACCGCTACGTTCAGATGTTCAGTGACGAAAACGGGAAAGCAGCTATCCAGCGGATAATCGATAGCCCACGAAGCGATCCGAAGGTGGCGTCGACAGCAACGAATATTCTGGAGAGAATGAGAGCATTTTTTGAAAACCCGATGGACGTGGTCCCCGCGGACTCCAGCGGTAGTCCTAGTGGCAGTCATCCATAAGGAAACTCATCCAGTTACATAGCTCTAAAATGAGGACTGTGTTTGCGCTCGTTAGGATACTACGGGTATTGCATAAGGATGATGATGTCAGCCATTGAGGGGTTTGTTCATTTTATGGACTCGATTCATGCATTCATTTGATTTAACTTGGCGGCAAACTATTTGTACTTGATTACTAGAGCTATATTTCGTGCTCGTGCAATAGTTTATCGTGTAAAATAAGTAACAACTAACCTACTCTCAGCATTTGTACAATATTTTAACTTTATTTGGGTTTTATTAAGCGATGGCCAGTTATTAGATGTTCTATTTCGTGTGTTTACGATGCGAGATTATGCTGCGAAATACTTGCCATGTATTGAACGACCTACCGATTCACGACTGCCTTGTTCCAGACGTCACGGTCATTTCTTTCGAGGACTCGATATTGCAGTTTTTGGCGATTACCCTAAGAGACACCTCCCCACCCCCCGCTGACCCCTAAAATTTTCGTTTTTGACCATCGCTATTATTCTTTTCCTACCATTTTTGCTAATTTCGCCCAATTTTCGTTATAGTTTTCCGCGGGCCTTGCGCATTCCGGAAACTCTCGGAAGATATTTATGTGACCTAGATAGCGGGGAGTAACCGGAATTCTGGTTCCGGCGAAAATCTTGTTCCGGTTGCGGTTCCGGCAAAACGCAAAACCATGCCGGAAGCGGAATTCCCGTTTAAAAATTTTGTTTGAAATTTTCCACTTTTTTGCTTCATCTGTGACCCAGACATATTATGTATTATATACAAATTATGGGGCCGAATGTGGTTCTTCGAACCTTTTCCAGAAATAGCGATTTTTCATATTTTGCGCTGTTATTGCTTGTTATTACCTTAGAATGAGTACCGATTAGATCATTAAGCACGCTGGATGCCATTCTTTTGATATCTACAGTCCAACTTGACTACATATATTATACATTTTCATGTGGTTTCAATGGTTTTACGGTCGACGAAGCCGATTTCCAAAATGTGCGTTTTCATTTGTCTGATTTTGTATTGCGTGCAGGGCATCAAAAATGGACTACATATAGGTATTTGTGAAGGCTGAATACAATGATTGATTGGATTGGAAGGATATTGTTTGGTAGAGATTTGAATAAAGTCATTTTACTTCCAGTGTAACAACAATAGGTCTTAAGGATCGTTTAACTTTTTACTCATAATTTGATGTCAATGTCTCATCAAAATTTGATCGAAATTTATATATTTTTGGCCGACGGACTCTGTTCAATGTTGTATAGCCTATTCCAATCAGGAACAAAGAAAATGTTTTAATACTTTTGATGTTGAAAAAGTATATGAGCGGCGCTGTTTGCCAACATTTTTCCTGGCACTAATCACCGTCAAGTTTGGTGCAAAATGTTTGAACGTATGAGCGGAACTGCTGCAATGCCCCTTCGCCGCAAGCATCAAAGCCCCTAAAAGCTTTCTCTACAGCCGACAAACCTTGGACACCTATGTCATAGCTGTATATGCTTTGCTTTAAAGCTGATATTTAATGCATATGTGTGTGTACTATTTTTGTTGTATATAATTTACTAACTCATAATGGTAAAATGTATACTACTTTGATATGCTTCTGGAACTGTGATATGATATTTCTACAATGTTATTCGTTTTAGTCTTCAGCGGTTCCGACACACAATCCACGGTTTTGTATATTAAATACTTGAAGGTAAACAATACTGATATTAACTTCTAGTGCGGCATTTGAGTTACAAAGGACTTCTGTGTTTTGTCCGCCAATAGTTTACACCATGACATCCAGTGGTATGACTTACGAAAAACGGTCAAGGGCCTTTCGCTTGAATTGAACAAGGAACTTCGATATGCGAGATTGGATACTACAGAAAAAGGTTACAATAAATTTTATATGCTCAATTTCGGTTACCATTAAATAAGCAGAGTTTACACATATAAAAAACATACATATAAATATCTGAGATTTAAAAAAAAAAATTTTAATTACATACAATGTATTTTGATAATCATACAATTTTATGCACTTTCTAGATTTTAAAATATATCATTTACACCATTTCCTGTGAATAAAAAGTGATACAGTACATAGCTACATTATATAATATGTCAGCTGGCGTATGCGTCACCATCAACTTAACTAAACCACAGTGTCTAAATCTACGTACTGTTATTACTGACAGTGTCAAGGGAACCATATATACAAACACATTACATAGGGCGTGTAAATAACAGCATGGTGTAGCTAACCCGTATCCGTAATCGTCTGCTTCTCACCGGCTTTGATAAATCATTACGAAATATATTTGATAAAACGCGTTTTCAAGGTTGGTGTTGGAAATTGGACAATACGCAGCACAGGAAATTGTTTTGACACTAATTACTTCAATTAGAATTGTCACCGGGTCACATCTGTGACCAGGTCCCATGGTGTGACCCGCTTCTTCCTGCACTGTCGTGCTGTCTTGTTTGCCTTTTCGTAAGGACGCTAGGGTGGGTTCGCGCCCATCGAGAGACCGAGTTTTTTGCATTTACACACTCAGGTGTCTACAAAAGGCCATGCATCGCGGAGGATTATTCGGTTTATAAGTGGCAAATGAATGGAAACAGAGTATTTTGCTTGTGTTTTCACTCCTTGTTCGTAGTATGCACTTGTTGCTGTAAAATCTGTGCATTTCATTACATGCAATAATCAGCGTGGTGTAACGTAGCGGAAATTGTGTGTGGCAGGGGTGAAAGCTATTAAATTCCGTCGTGTGTGTGTTTCGAATTATTTCTCTGATTGATTTTATATCATGACATAATACAGCTGTCTCTTTTTTGTTTTTCTTTTAAGGCTCCTGTTCTGGGGTTACGGGGTTTGAAGTATGGCACCCCCGTGGTTTCTCGGCAAAAAATCCTTAAATTTGCTCTAACGTCATGGGCGGCAGAAAAGTCTCACATGGTAGTTTTCGGCATGAGAAACTCATTGCCGATGTTGGTTTTTGCTCTGCGACCCATGGTGCCATTAGGTGAGGGAGTATGGCCCCCCATGGTTCATCGACACAAAATTTCTAAGTTTATTTTGACGTCCTGTGAAGCTGATAGCTTACTCTTATGGGAATTATCGGGCATGGGAACGTTTTGTTCTAACTTGTGCATTATTGTGTGATATCTACATAGCCAACAGAGAACGCAATGTTAATTCTTGCGTAGTAATGGTTTGTCAATCGGTGACTTCTGTTTGATTTTCAAGGGTTTAAGACCGTTTCTGCTACGACTTCGTAAATCTAGTTACACCAACTGTTCCTTTGACTCTCTTAAGGTAACCAAATGCCTCGTCTTTTAATTAGTGACGCACATGAATGGATTAACGAGATTCCTACTGCCCGTATATATCTACTATCTAGCGAAACCACAGCGGTGGGAACGGGCACGGTTAAGTCGGCAGGGAAACAAGACCCTGTTGAGCATGACTAGTGACTAACCAACTGCTCCTCACCTTGTCATTACAATACTATATCACCACAATCGCCGGTTCATTACCGGGTCACCGGGTAACAAAATGGGTAGACAGTATTTTTCGTAAATTATAGCTAAGCTACAGGGCGCATTTATACAAGCAGTCGTATGATTTCTGTCGTATAATTTCGTGAATGCAGTTAGGATTTCGGCTGCTGAAGGCACTTTGATGTAACTTTAAAGTATGTGATGACAAAGCAGTTATTTGTAAATTGCTATTACGTATATATATATTGTAAACAAGGATCCAACCGTGTCTAACCTGACACACCAGCATAATTTATATTTCATACATAATATTCTTACTCTATATTTCCTTGTGACGAACATGATTGAATCGTATCTAAGATACATTTTAGGTACACAAATAATCATAGCGGGTAGGGGTCATGGCTGAGGTCCAGCTCGAGCATCCGAAAATCAGTTCATTAGCGGAACATCATTTATCCTGCGCGTTGCGCACGCCCTGGCCGAAAGCTTCTACCCTATTGAATACTCGACGTACATCAATTTTGCAGAGTCATTGGGAAGCTTTGTTGTTACAATTTTCCGGTACTACAAAACCTCCTATAATTGCCGTGTTATGAGCAGTTAATATCGTTTTGGTTGAGTCTATCTTGTTCAAATACACGAATTTTATTTTATATTGTACTGAATCGGATATGCTGTTAAATATGCTATAGTAACACAACAGTTTCGGGACGATTACGACCAGTGCCGAATTTGTCATTCAGATTTGAATTTGACAACAGACTTTGTGGGGTTTTCTAAAAGGTATGTTAACTCGTAGTTAGTTGGCCAGGCTAGATTATATAGGCTTGTCTGTGCTTATGGGTCGGGAACTGATGAACCTTTAAATGGATAAGCTAAGAGTACAAATGGAGTCGGAGTAGAATTGGCGATGTCGCTATATTTTTGGACAATTGCTGTTGGCTTGTGAAGAAAATATTGTTGATAGAAGTTTCTGATGTATAATGAATAAATATTTCAATTTCGATTTGAAACAGGGGCTAGTTAGCTTCATCGTCATCATTTTCATATTTCCAGCGACTTTCTCATGTAGTAACAGGGTCCGCCGCTATGATCAATCTTCTCTGTTTAGCCCGATCCAGTGCATCGTCCGGCGTGGCATTAACAGGCCCCGTGTCGGCTTTATCGCGTCTGGTCGAGGATAGTTTCGCACATCTCGTCTATTATTGGTACCAGAGCCATTTGTTCCCTGATATGGTATATCTTCGTTTGTTACGAAATCCATAGGGGTGCGTTAGTTTAGTAATACAAAACTTGGATCTTAGAATCCTGCCCAACTCGGGTAACAACAGAAAATGCTTTGGTGTGGGGAAGAGAACCTAAATATTTGTTGTAAGAATTGCTTTTTTAACTGCAAATGAGGATTGCCACCGTCGGGAAAAGTAAACTGGCGACTCCCATTATAATAGCCCCTTTCGTTCCTAAGCAATTGACTGATCTTTGTAGTTTGTAGAAGTAGATAGTCAGATTTAATAAAGTCCTGTGATATACACGGAAATTGATCGATAACTCAGCTCTAAATACACTGATTTGTCAATATAGAGCTAAACCAGTGACGAAAAGTACAACGAATTTATAATGAAGTATATAATATACTGGACCGTGTACATCTCATTGACGGACTTCACAATGCCGTAATGCACCAGTATGCCTGATATATGACCATGTTGTTTTATCTATTCTCCGATAGCCGAGGTTCTAAACACTCTACCGCTTTTCTACGCCCTAATCGGCGCTTAGACGAAAATATTACTTCCGACAGAAGATTCCACTGAAAATATTTCAATCTTCGTTGCGCAAACAGCGTTACCACCCTTCATTTTTTAATTATGGTCCGCTGCAATTTTTTCGAAGTAGTTTTTAATATTAACTCCGGTTTCGGTAGACACAAGTCTTAGACATAGTATATCGAGAACGGCATGGCCTGCATTTTATTTTCGCCCCTCAGGGTGACTTAAGTCCTCATAACTTTCTAACGGTGGCGTAGATTTCAATAAACTAAACACCAATAAATTTCTCTCACCAAGCCGAGTCGAACGGTTCTCAACATGACCATATTCCGAAGAAAAAATTTTTGGGGTAAGATGAAGGATCACTGGGACCTCAAAAAATCGAAAATTTTTCTTTCACGGATGTGGGTAAAATGAGTATTTTCTGAACCATCTCATCGAGCTAAATCGATTGATACCAAAATCAGCGCTGCATCTTCAAAGTTGACCAGATTCGGGCTAGGAGGATAATGGAAAAGAACCGGCAAGGCTGAGGGTACAGCGATGCACTGGGACAATCTGCAATACATAACAAATTGTGGCATGAATAAACAGATACCATCAAGTTTTGTTGCTTCGAATTTATAAGGGTAAGATAACGGCACATTTATCTGGCGTACACAACATTTACGTTCAATCTCAAGGCCAAACCTTTTGGCGGCTTGTGACTATCTCCGTTTACCGGATAAAAATGAAGCGGCGTTTTAATGAATATGTCAATTTTACGATTTATGACAATTTAGTGGAGTAAACCCTATATTTTAAAGTTGTTAGCGTTTATTATCTTGGACCCCGTGGTCTAGTTTACATAGCCGAACAATTGAGCGTAATTTCCGTTTCTAGGATTTAACTTTCACCGAATCCACCGCTACCCAGAAAGCACATCCAGTTTAGCAGATTGTTTTACAGGCAAAATATTTAGCTCTAGGTCCAAAAAGGTAAGATTAGTAGCAATTAATGCAAGACGTACAAATGCAGGTAAAATAAATGTAAATATCGCTATTTACAAAATTTTTTGTTTATGCGCTTTTTACAAGTTAACCTTGTAGCTGTGTAAAACACACTCTTTCAAATATGAAAATTATGCTATTGCAACTGGAAGGATATATGAGCATTACCAATTTCATTTTTTTCGCGATTTTCTAATGTCGTCGCATGTTTCTGACTTTTACAGCCGATTCCGACCCTTGTTACAATTTATCAGCCTCGCACTATTAGCTAATGTATTTGCAGGGTCTGGCTCGGCCCAATAAAATGTCACACTGGCTAATCGCGGCTAGGAAAGCATGGCTTTAGAACCGCGACAGACTGTGGCAAAATCCGGCACACATCTTAAGATAAATGACGCATTATATGGTACACCTAGAGCATTTTACTAAAATCTATCAATAAATTTATATAGCACCGGCAAACCATGCCCTCAAAACTGAAATAATTGGGCTGCAGAACACTGCGCAAAACTCTCAAGTTCGAGGTTAAGTCAGATTCGATTTTTAAAATTTTTGAAAGTTTTTCGAACTAACGTCGGTAGATGGGCCTTGAAGCATTTAAATATGATCTCATAGCTTCGATGCTTTTCCGCCGAGGTCACTGTGTTTAGTTGGGTAGCTTTGCCAAAACGAGGTCCACTCTTGTTACGTTGCAAAATTGCTATTTGTGGCGAGCTATATTCCAGCTGCAAACTTCTACTCACAAAATTTGCTGACAAAACAGCACGAAAAAAATAAAATGCCGTAAAAAAATTTTGACTATAGATATAGAGAGCTGACACTACCTAAAATTTCACATATTTTATGGTTTGTTGTAGGCGAATTTGCAGATTTTGTTGAGCAAATGGTCAAAATTTATTGGGTAAACTAAATGATCGAGACGGGTAGGTTGCAAGGAATGTATGGAAACGGTGGAAAATATCCTTTCAATGACATCCTCGTTTAGCAGCTCTTTCAGGAAAATTCATTGTATTTTTAACACTAGTGTATGTAACGGCAGTATTCTTGCAAGATTTCCTACGGCGCTACAATAGACCTTTGAAGAGGTTAGTTTTCTGCTTAACAATAACAATAGATACAACTAAAGAGACAAATTTAGTTTACCAGGCTAGACAGACGAAATGTCAGCAGAACGTACCTCCAATTCCTAAAAAATAATGTTTGAGAAGGGTTCTGAGCACGATTGCCGAAAAATACAAATTATAACAGTAATCAGTGTTACCTGGAAAGATTATCCAAACCGACTCATACTTGCAAAGCAAAGTTGGTGGTATTGAATCAGTTGAGGAACAGGTCCTATACGTTAAAATTAGGAGAAGCCTACAAACGCAGTGGTTGAAAGATGGTCCAACTAAACCAGAGACAATGCGTTAGCCGATGTCCAAGGAACTGTAAGAAAAATCGTTCCGCTCCATATTTATTGAAACTTGATGAATTTTATTCATAAATTAGATATAATTTCAAGTCTCTATCATGTAGAAGCGCCAGAGTCTACTAATTCCCAACAGTCACGAAAATTGAAATTGATATATGACTAAAAAAACAAGTGAGAGGTAGTCTTGCAAGCTAGAGGCCCGGGTTCGAATCCCGGTTGGTCCAATGTATGATTTTTTCAGTTGGTGAATCCAGTATTTAAAACACACTTTAGCTCAAATTTAAGCATTATAAAACGTGTGTAGGGTATGATGTAAACACAGCGCAGAGCATATAATATTTCCGCCACTCGCACACCATCATGCCTAACAATGTTTTAACCCTTCAATACCCGAGCTATAGTTTGTGTATTCTGTGTTTCACAAAGCCAGTGCCCCGGATCAAACGACGATCACAAGACGACATACACAAACCACTGAGCTATCTAGGAGCTGTTGCTCGGTTACTTAAGGAACCTCGTGAAGTGAGAGAATAACAACGGTATTGCAATCATACGCAAAGCGCCAGTTAGTTTACAAAACGCGGAGAAATATATACGCCAATTGGCCGAGTTGGGCATCTATTAACACGTATAATATATTTAAAAACAGATGCACATATATTAACATAAGCTACACCAACATGCTAATAATATAAAAATATATGTAAATAATGATCCGTTACAATTAAATGAACATGCGAAGTTTAAAAATAACTAGTTGGTTTGTAGGGGCAACATAGGACGGATGCGGAATGTTCAAACTGCGAGACAGGGCAGAAAATCATTAACCAGTAAGGCTGAATACAAACGTCTCAGCTCCAAAACTGCTACTCAAATTCCCACCACAATAGAGGGCAATTCAAGCGACCCGGTTAAGGAGTTCCGGAATGGCTCAACGCTATCAAGACATGTGTATGAGACATCTGATTGCGCCTTGGGGCCATAACTGAACATGAGACCTGCAACTACGCTAGGCAACACTAGAACGGTCTCTGTGAGCTATGTCTAAAGAGAAACAGCCCGGAAACGAGCCTCAATCAGGACTAACAAGGACAATCAGATACAGGTCGATTGTTAGCGAAAAAAATTTTTTGTGTACAGCGACGAAGTACAAATATAGAACGCTGCGACGGCATCTAAATAGACGATACCTGTAAAAGTATTAGACAAAACAGCATTAAGGAAATATTGCGGTTTTCAGCACTGCGTTAAAGCGCAACTACAGTAAAAAACCTGCGATAAACTTGAAAAAAAATTTTTTTTCATTAATTATAGTTTTGCACAAATTTAGATTTAATAATTTCTTATTACCAATTCAAAATTCCGAACACACTACTTCCTACAGTTTTATAAACAATAAAGTGAAATAGACGCAAGACGATATAAATATATTAGATAGGCTACTAGCTGGGAATAACTAGAACCGACATTAACCAGAACCAGCAACCGGATCCGGAACCTGATCGTAGACTACACATAGTAAAATAAATGAAAGTGTAAAAGCGACCAAAGTCAGTTGACATCCTAACTTCTGAAATTTGTACCTGATGATATTTGTTTATTATTGCCTTTCAATCTAGGCTTTTTAAATGTGAGTAGAATTATTT
>JASANE010012733.1:0-62485 GCA_030248225.1 Trileptium ribeirensis
TGCTGCATAAGGTCGTTTGCTTTAGTTTTTATCTGTATGCTGTTTATTCGCTGTTAAGATATTGACATTGACAAAGAAATTTTGTTTGTGGAATCTCGCGGTGGAATTTACACTAGTGCGACATTCCAAGTGTCTTACCGTTGTAGGCCAATGGCAAAAATTGGTTATATAAGAATGAGATCCATAACAGTTATACATCCAATGGTAGGCTAAAATTATTTAATAGAACCAACCTGATCTGGTGGTATTATTGAAAAACCTGACGTGGTACGACTTTTGATGAAGAGCATGTGAGGGCGAAAACAATGTCATAGCTACGTATGGAGCACCAGTTTAAAAAGCACAAGTATAACGCTTTTATTTTTGTAAACGCCAAAGTATATTAACTTTATCGCACCTAACGCTGTCAATTGGCGCCAGCGAATATTGCGAACCGTTGTTTATTGAGACTTATGTGTGGCGTATGTTTGCACGTTCGATGTTATTCGCTTTCTTTGTGAGGTTGTCTAGAAAACCCAGCATCATCACTTAGACAACTGCTGGATTTGTGTACGCCGCTTACAGCGAGACTGCACAAGTTCGAGGCGTGGCTTCAGTTTCAGTTTGTCAACTATTGCGCTATACGCGAAATAATTCGGACGATAAAATATACAAATATACAAAATTAGTTGATTTTATAAAAATACGCTGTGTAATTGGCTATTACAAAGAAACTAGTTGTATACCGTGAGAAGTAACTAGCTTCAATTCGATACCTTGCAACAACTAGGTTCTTTCTATGTTAGTCAAAATATATTAATAAACATTAAAAATCCGTAATTGTAACAAGTTATTGACTGACCTATCTAATGGGTCTGATCGCCCCACTAATACAGGACAGGAGTGTACCCTCATACCCCTCTTCACACATTATATGCATATCACTTATTAATGCTATTCATCAAATTGTTTCATCCCAGCGCACAGTAATATAAGCAGTTGTTTATTCGAGATTGTGTCTACTAAGATTGTACATCTATGTTAGTCAAAATATATTAATAAACATTACAAACCAGTAATTGTACCAAGTTATTGACTGACCTATCTAATGGGTCTGATCGCCCCACTGACACAGTACACGAGTGTACCCTGATACCCCTCTTCACACATTATATGCATATCACTTATCAATGGTATTCATCAAATTGTTTCATCCCAGCGCACAGCAATATAAGCAGTTGTTTATTCGAGATTGTATCTACTAAGATTGTACATCTATGCTAGTCAAAATATATTAATAAACATTACAAATCAGTAATTGTACCAAGTTAATGACCGACCTATCTAATGGGTCTGATCGCCCCACTAACACAGGACAGGAGCGTACCCTCATACCCCTCTTCACACATTATATGCATATCACTTATTAATGGTATTCATCAAATTGTTTCATCCCAGCACACAGTAATATAAGCAGTTGTTTATTCGAGATTGTGTCTACTAAGATTGTACATCTACGCTAGTCAAAATATATTAATAAACATTACAAATCAGTAAATGTACTAAGTTATTGACTGACCTATCTAATGGGTCTGATCGCCGCACTAACACAGGACAGGAGTGTACCCTCATACCCCTCTTCACACATTATATGCATATCACTTATTAATGGTATTCATCAAATTGTTTCATCCCAGCGCACAGTAATATAAGCAGTTGTTTATTCGAGATTGTGTCTACTAAGATTGTACATCTATGTTAGTCAAAATATATTAATAAACATTACAAACCAGTAATTGTACCAAGTTATTGACTGACCTATCTAATGAGTCTGATCGCCCCACTAACACAGTACAGGAGTGTACCCTCATACCCCTGTTCACACATTATATGAATATCACTTATTAATGGTATTCATCAAATTGTTTCATCCCAGCGCACAGTAATATAAGCAGTTGTTTATTCGAGATTGTGTCTACTAAAATTGTACATAACCTATGCCGTACGTATTTTTACCGTTGGATTTACCCTAGGTAATACCAAACATTAATTCGGCAATAGTAGTTATGACCATAAATTTCTGAACTCCGAGGTGGAAATACCCAAATATAGTTCCAAGTTGAACGTAAGGCTAACCGTAACCCATGAATCATTAATACATTGCGACAGATACTACTCCGAGCAAGACGCAGCATAAAACGTGCTAAAGCTTGGATTGTTGCTAGGTTACCCCATTATTCTGTTGCTTGCTTAACACGCTAAATCAATGTTTTGTTAGAACTGCTATGGCTCAGGAGCGGACGGGCCGATATTTATAATAGTTTTACCATCGATAGCGGTTAACCATCGGTACATAGTAGTAGAAGCACTGCTCTGCGTGTGTCTTTTTTCAAGAGTTGGAATAAAATAAATCCTACTTTTAAACCAAAATTACGTCGAAATTTGTTATGACATGTTAAGCGCTAAGGTGATATTACAAAACATTTTCCATTAAGGGCACTTATGCTATTGCAACTACAGGTCTGGCATCTATCCGATAACTCTGTTAGTCGCTGAATAAGAGAGCAAAAAACTTTCAATTTTGTATGGTACTGGTGTTAAGCTTAAGAACGACGGGCGGGCTTTGGGTTAAATTTTGACAGTGGGTATACCTATAAGCTGCATCTTATGCAGTCGACATTTTTCTAACCTCGTCCAAACTAAGCACAGATTGCTTAAAGCAATGTGGTAGACCATGATTTATTTATGGCTTTGGAATTGTTGCTCCTATTGAAGGTCCTGTTTTTATCAAGTATATGTCAATTTTTATGATAAGCGGATACTGCTGAATTCATTCCAATATTTATATAGCTATCGTATAAGAGGTGTATATATTTTCCGGGTCAGAACGCCGAAATGTTACTGCTGCCGTCCGTAGCTTTGCAAAGAACTTGCTGCCCGACTTGCTCAAACTTCAGCTATGAATATCATATGTTAATCGTTTAGTTTAAAACTTAATCTTGGATAATTAATCTTAATAGCTCACCTATAAATCTATTAATTCAGTTTATTGAATTCGAGTGGAATGAGCGAGCGAGTGAAACGAGAATTTTCAATTTTGGCTTTGTAGGGGGGGTTGAGGAGGTCCTGTGTGTGTCTGTGTGTGTCTGCCGCACCTGGATCTCGATAACGGTTGGGCGGATTTTGATGCAAGATTCAAATCGCAATGGTCATTCGAACCACAATGGGCGATTTAGGTGTAGTGACGGAACCCCATTTTTTAATTTTTTGCCGTGGGAAAAGTTATGGGGCAAAATGACGTCATTTTGGCCCATTTTTCGGGCACCCCCACCAGTTTTTGCGACTTTTCTCAATAAATACACGAGGTATCTGCAAACTAATAGGCCTATTCTATGTAGCTTTACCAGGGCTTTCCAATGGTATATAACAACTTTTTAACTACTTCCCAATCTGGAGTCTATAAGCTTATAGTTGGCGCCAAATTTCATATTTGGTGAAAAGTCGTGGGAAATGCACCTATTGTCAACTGTCCATCAATTGCATGATGAAAAGTCATGGGAAATGCACCTATTGTTATCTGTCCACTGTGTGCTTATTGTTAGTTTTAGTGTCGGATATGGGGTTTTCTGGGCGAACAAGCTGATTGCGAGTGTCAAAGAAATTGTGTGGCAAATATTTTTCCTACTTCTGCTTCATACTTGGTATGAAAAATGAGATTTTTCTCAAGTGTCGGTGTGAATTCCTTAACGTTCTTTTCACGGTCAATTTACGGTTTTATTGAATTATTAAATTGTTAGTTCATTGTTTTTGTACTCGTTGTATGATGTTTTGTCTACTGCATACGTTGGCTATCAAAAGAGGCGGGCGTAGCTATGACTCATCACTCACGGTTTATATAATGCTGCACCTGCGTACTGTGTGTAGGCTTTGTTTGTGTGTGCCTTCTACAACAGACTTCGGGGGATTGTTCTCACCACTCGAATTCTGGCTTCACGAGCTTCACTAGTTACTTATCCGTTTTGTTTAATCTAAATCTATGTCACTGCTTGATCTGGCTAGTAAATATTTACAAGCATTGGCGCTAAACTCAACGGTCCTAGCGCAGCTTATAGTTTGTGCAACGGCCTATATTACCGCTACTATAATAATTTGTTACGAAATATCAAACGGGCAGTCAAAATAAATGCATACGATTCTTGTCTTTGTTGTTTGTGTTTGCACAGGGTTACGTATAGTAGCAATTATGATCTCTGCATTCTGATGGAGGATAACGCTGGTTTGCCTACGCTGCCGTTTTCCCAAATATACTAAAGCATGTTTGAGTTATCGCCGTTTTGATCAAAATTCACTGTCGTGCCGTTCTTGCTTATATAGCTGGTATCGTACTACGTTAGCTTATTTTGTGTCCATTGTTAATAAAACTGATTTTTCGCAGGTGCACAGAGGGTTGAGGTGTAGGATATTTGCCACCGCAATGACAGTAGTCTCGCGGTAAGTTATATTGATAACTACCTTCTCCTCCTACGGTCGAAGGCATGCGAGCAATTTTAGCAATTATGAGCATGAGCAAACATAAAAAGGATATAAGGAAAAACTGGACATACTCGGGAAAATTTTGTACCGGGCCATAGTTTTACAGAAATGAAAGGTAACCTGTGATGGCTAACTATCGTTGGACCTTTAGTGTACTGAATTCGAGAAAATACGCAAATTTTGTACAAATCCTCAGTTTTATAGAAAAGAAGGGTAACGAATTGTGGTATTTTATAGCAAAGTAATACTCATAGTTGTGCCTTTTGCGAAGACAACGATCTAAACAAATTTACGTGACTTATATCTTCTAGCGGGGTAGATAAAGAGTGATTTCTTTGTGACGTAGCTAGGCTTCATGGTTTGTAGCTCAGGGTTTTGCTTTTAATTTTTTCAAAAAATTAAATGAAACACTATTTTAACGGTAGTTGGGAATCAGCCGACCAGGATGCTTAGTCACACATGTCCGTATTATTCCAACATGAAACTCGGATCCCCTTCACTTCTCAGGACCTCGCCGATCCCTAAGTTAGTATGATCTCTCTTAGGCTCCGTACCCACACCCTCCCGCCTGCGAGCCTATGACGCGAGTAAAACTAGGCAAAAATGGGGCAGATATAAGCAAAGGTTGGGCGAAATGGGGATAAAACTGGCAAAAGGTAGAAGATTGGTAACATTAGTGCCAAAAACTTGAAAATTTGAGTTCCAGTCAAATATTTATCTTCTGACGAACTCCTCCGACCTTTGCATCCGCTATCTCCCTGCTACTTCGAACATCGCCCATGTACACGCTTAGTATATGATTTTGCCGCAAAGATATAATTGACTGGTTGTGAATTTTGGTACGGTTGGCTATATTCAAGCTGGAAGTTGCGACGTCGATAGTCTAAACAAATTTCTATTCTTTTCTGAATTATATTTTGTTGTAGGTAAATATATTGGTCCTTCAGGTGGTAGCTAATGTTGAGCTGATTTGCATACGTAGGTAGTGTGTTTTCGTTTCTTGATGCGTTTCATTCAGCCTTGTGTTCAACATCAGAGTAAAGGGTTTCGTTCGTTTCGACACTGTAATTACATTCCCGTTTAATTGTGTTTATGATCTGATATTTTGGCTGGCGACAGAAATTTAAAATTATGAATAACGATAGTGCAACCTTGGGCTCAGTGGTAGAGAGCGCTCGCCAACGCGTTTTGGATGGCGAGCAGGTAGACGCATCACGGGGGCAGGCAGCTTTACATCAATCGCCTAATCGTCAATGCGAACTGCCCCAGGTGGGGTTGGACACGGCACAATATTCGTCCAATGCCGAGCTGCCTGCATGGCATCAATCTCGCAGTCGCGATCGTGTCAAACGTAAACGGAGGCGGCGTGTTTCATGTAGCGGCAGTCGCAGCGATCGGTGTCAACGTAGCTCTAGTAGTTCCTTTTCCTCTTCTGGGTCACCACGGTCCTGTCGGGCGGGACGGGGCCGTACGTCGGTTAGTTTGCCACGCAGCTCCACCCTCACGTTTACTTCAACAGGGAATCGTATTCAATACGAATCTAACGAGAAGGCGTTGGATCATATCAGTAGGGCTGTCGGTTTCGCTCAGAAGTGTTCACGCAAAAAGAAGATTGTACATGAGTTGGCCATGGCGGCTTCTCAACTCACACAGCGTCAAAAAACCGTTTTGGTGGCCGAAGTTCACGGCTTGGGGGCAGTTTCTCAGATGGAGCGTAGCAGCATGTTAGCCTCTTTGGACAATGGCGAACGACGTCGCCTTAATCAAGCGGTTAAGATAATGGGGGCTCGGCCCGCGTCGCGGGAGTTTTTACTCTAACCGGCCCTTTCGACGTGGGGAAGTTGCCAATGTGTCGGCCCCCCGGCAGTTTCCCTACGCACAGCGGGGTCCTTCCTTCACTGCCGAACAATTGTGCTATTTGTGTCGCCAGCCCGGGCACTACGCGAATCAATGCCATAACCGGCCGGCGGCCTCCTACCGCATCGATCGGCGAAGTTCCAACCCTCAAAAATGCGATTCCAGAGAATCTCAAGCGCAAGCTTGATTTACAGCTTACCGCGTCGCAAGCAAGGACTCCGGAAGGTCAGTCTTTGGGCATGGAAATGGTTACTTCGGAGAGGTTAGCACTGCATGTTAGTTTCTCGGAATCTTTAAATTGTTCACCGAGTATTTTTGTAGTTGTTAAATTTGGATATCGGCTACCTTTTCGCGTTTTCCCGGAGGCGTTTTCGCTTCAAAACAATGCATCGGTTTTTCGTTTTGCTTCTTTTGTTTCGGAGGAAATTCAAAGTTTGGTTTCTCGAAAAGTCGTCACCCAGGTTTCCGCTAAGCCTTGGTGTGTTAATCCCCTGTCTGTGGCACTCAATAATAATAAGCTCCGATTAATTTTAGACTGTTCCTGACTCAACACTTTTTTCAAAACTTTTACTTTCAAAATGGAGGACGTGCGGGTTGTAAAGGAATTGTTAACTAGAGGGGATTATATGGCCAAGTTTGATCTAAAAAGCGGCTAGCATCACGTGGCTATTTTTCAGGGCCACAGAAAGTTTTTGGGTTTTTCATGGCAGGGGAAATTTTATGTGTATAATTCGTTGCCGTTTGGTCTATCCTCGGGCCCGTTCATTTTTACCAAGTCGTTGAGGCCACTTGTGCGGAAGTGGAGGAGTCAGGGCAATCGTGTCATTTTGTATATTGATGATGGTCTAGTTCTGTGCAACAAATTGGCCTTCTTTTCTGAACAAATCAGGATTGTTAAAAGCGATATGAGTCTCGCTGGTTTCCTGTTAAATTATGATAAATCCGAGTTGGCTCCTGTTCAGAGCATAGATTTTTTAGGTTTTCGTTTCGACTCTCGCTCCTATTCTATTTCTATTCCTCTCGCGAAGTTGCTTAAGGTGTTGCGAATTGTTTCAGATTTGGCGGGGAATAGAATGGTTACCGGTAGAGAAGTTCTCCGCGTGGCTGGTAATTTAGCTAGTGTGTGGTCCGTGCTTGGCGACTTATCTGTTTTTCGAACACGGAAAATGTTTGCCTTTGTCGATTTTTTCGATTTGGATCGCGTTGAAAAGGTGACATTCGATGTTCTCATGGATTTAAATTTTTGGCTAGATAATATAGTGCGTTATTCGGAAAAATTTTTAGGTTCTCAGACTGGTCCATCTCCTTTGTCATGTTACACAGACGTTTCAGATTATGCCTGTGGAGCGGTGCTCCGCGACGCAGGTTCAGTGTTCGAGGCACATTCTAGATTCTTTCGCATAGTTCGGTAATGCGCGAGCTTTATGGTGTTTTGTTTGCATTTCGTTCGTTTAAAGCTATGTTGTTTCACAGGTATGTCATTGTTTACACGTACAGTCAAGCGGCTTCTCGTATTGTCATGCGTGGTAGTGTTAAACCTCCCCTAAACGACATGGCCGCTCGGATTTGGTCTCTTGCCCACAGTTATAATTTGCAAATGAGTTCGGTTTGGGTTCCCCGTCGGTTCAACCAGCATGCGGATGCGCTTAGTAAGTACACCGATTGGGATGATTGGTCCTTGATGCCTGGGCTTTTCGCTCTGTACAGAGCATTTTCGGAGTGCGCGATTTTGATCTTTTTGCAAATTCTGACAATGCTCAGTGTGATAGTTTTTTTCACGTTACTGGTGTCCCGGGACATCCGGGGTGGATGCGTTTAATTTCGATTGGGAACAATTTTTTGCTTGGTGTGTTCCCCCGTTTTCTCTCATTATTAGAGTTTTAAAGCACTTTGCTTGTCATGGATCAAATGCTATTTTAATTGTCCCGGATTGGCCTTTGGCCCCGTTTTATCCCTTGTTGGGTCCGGACTCGGAATTTGCTAACGTTATTGAGAAAGTTGTACGTATTCCGGATGCACATCGGTTTATCCTGGGAGGGCATCAAAGTGTGATGGCCTTCGCCTCCGAAAAATATAATTTGACTTTGTTAGCTCTCAAGCTCAAGCGTTCCCCATAGCGCCGGCGATGTGGGCTCCGTTTTCGTTACATCTTTGTTGGGTTTCAGCAGCTTAATGGGGCGAACACTTGAGGTCATTAATGCGAAGCGCAGGCGGAGTATCAATGGTCCCACAGGTAGTAGCTAATGTTGAGCTGATTTGCATACGTAGGTAGTGTGTTTTCGTTTCTTGATGCGTTTCATACAGCGTTGTGTTCAACATCAGAGTTACGGTTTTCGTTCGTTTCGACACTGTGATTACCCCTAACCCTCCCGTCCCTTGTATTGTTTTTTGGTTTTGTAGATATATTGGTTTGCTGTCGGTGGTATCACAATTGCGCTGCAGCCACGATGTTCCTCTTACCACTGTTTGCAGTAAGTGCGCTCGCTCAAGGCACGGTCAAGACGTACCTTACAATGCTGTCAAGCTTTTTTCGCTACGTATCTACGAATGAGCGTGGATTTCAGGTAGTTCCAGTATCGAAGCAGTTGTTTTGTCAGTATATTATGTTAAAGACCCAGAGTGGGTGTTCAGTTTCGTTTCTTTCGGGTATTTATTCAGCGGTTTGTTGGCTGCACCGGTTTACGGGTTGTTCTAGATTTTCAGACGATTCTGTCCTCAATATGGTAGTTGAGGGAGCCAAAAGGATTTGCGCTAGGCAGGCGGCACCGAAGAAAGCTTTTTCGCCGCGGAACATGTTTTCTCTAATCACGTTTTTAACGACCCCTAAGGCTACGCTGAGGCAATTACGTAATGGTTGTTTTTTCTCATTATGTTATACGGGATTTCTTCGGTTTGGAGATGCAGTGAAGTTACGACTTCAGGACCTTCGTTTTGGGGTTAACGATCAGTATGTGAAACTATTTATTAGTAGGTCGAAGATAGATCCGTATGGGAAAGGAACATGGGTTTATGTTGCGTGCGGTCGTTCAGAGTTCTGTCCAGTTTCGCTACTGAAGCGGTATATCACAGCGGCAGGTTTGTCGCTCGAATCTAATGCATATTTGTTTCAGAGATTACGGTATTGCCGGAAGACAAGAGGTTTTTGCGCTTCGGGAGCGCCGGTTTCGTATAGCGCTGTTCGGCGCGATCTTCGACTGTCATGTGAACAAGTTGGACTGGATAGCAAATTGTTCGGAACTCATTCTTTTCGACGTGGTGGAGCATCGGCTGCTCACATGGCTCGAGTGTCGCATAATCTGTTGAAAGGACATGGTTGCTGGAAATCCGAAAATGCGAAGAACTTGTATATAGAAACAGATTTGAGCGAGAAATTATGTGTATCCCAAGCGGTGTTAGCGCTATGTTAATGTTATGTTTGGTTTAATAAGTCAGGCTAATGGTTAATGATTATTCGTTAAAAACTCTGATGACAAATAAAGGCAAAACTCAAAAAAGCAGCTTAATGGGGCGAACACTTGAGGTCATTAATGCGAGGCGCAGGCGGAGTATTAATGTCAATTTTGTTACATAGCTAGGCATTTAATATCTCTAATTCTGGCATTGCTTTTGTCTTCAATCTTGTAATATTTTTTCAAGCAGGAGTAAAATATAATTTTAAAGGTGGTTAGGAATATGCTGAGAAAAATGCTCAGAATTTATTGTATATATAGTCACTCCATGCTCCTCCTCGTTATAAACTGGAATATATTTTGAAAATATTGAGCAAATAAACTACACGGATTATTGCTGATAGGGGATATCGAATAACACACCATCACTTCGTGTTCTACGGCTAGATATACTGCTGACGAGCGTTTGGCAGAAACGATGCCTTATCTTTGTTGGCCCTATTCAAGCTGAAGAGAGTAACCTTACATCCTTAGAAAAAGAACAGCTTGTTGCGGGTCAACGGCGGTTGCCCTAGTCTTAGGCTTGGTGTATGTCTCATGTAGGGACCTTAGCGTAGGCTAAAATTAGGTAGGCTTAGGTTTAGTATATCAAGGCGGTCCAAACCCCTCAACTTGGTTTTGGTCTCATTGTTAATGTGTGTATTGCCATAGTAGACTTATTTAATAAATACAGACGTTCGACAAGCTGTATCGTGGTCGATAAAAACTGTGTATAAAAATCATTTCTGTTAAGTAAATATATTCTAACTGGTATTTTTAACACTGAACACCTCAAGTAATACGATAATAACTAATTACGTTCCAAAACGTTATACTAAATAAATTCCAAACGCACTTCACGGTTGTACGCGTGTTGTTGTTCGCTCACTTTTCGGGGAGCCTTACAAACCCTATCATTAGCTTTATAAAACAGCTCAATCTCCAGTGTAAGTGGCTTCAACCTAAATTGTCCATTGGTACATGCAAATTAATTCAATACGTAATGGGTCAATATCAGGTATTTCCTGCACTCGTATTTCCGGTGCTAATGGAAAGCATATGGAAGTATAAAATGCAAATGATTTATATACACAATATGGAACAAAGATTATATATCTATTTATAGAATAAAAACACTATTTCGATGATAAAATAAACACAACCAGAACCAGGACCAGTGCCACCAAAACTTTTCGGTGGAGGATAATTCGCGAATGGCTAGTTGTAAAACACAGCTAAATAAAAATATTAACATTTTTTTCGTGTAAAATTCAAAAATTTTATATCGTGGAGGGCGGGTGGGGGGATAATTTATGCCAAGTTAAGTGCGAAGCAGCTATTCGCCGAAAGTGTAAAAATTTTAAATTTTTTACGTCCCAACTTCTCTAAATTTTTCCCCATCTCCCACGGCTACGTGTATGATAAACGGTAAAGCGACATACAATAGCCGATCAGGATACTCGTTGGATATCTTCACGGCTACGTGTATGATAAACGGTAAAGCGACATACAATAGCCGATCAGGATGCTCGTAGGATATCTTCACGGCTACGTGTATGATGAACGGTAAAGCGACATACAATAGCCGATCAGGATACTCCTTTGGATATCTTCACAAATCACTGTGTAATTTATTTGATGAAAATACTTTTGTACGCATCTTTAAAATGAATGCACTCGCACAATGATTATTTGCTATTTTGTAAACGGTTTATAGAAAAGTGTCTTTCAGCGTTGGTTCTGCCAACTTAAGGGCGTGTTCTCACTGCATCCGATCCGTTCCGATGCGATCCGAATTGCACATTTTATATAGAGTGCATATTGCAGTTGATAAGATCAGATATAACATGCACAATTTTTCGGATTCGAATTGGTTGAAGTAATGCGAAAAATATATACATATATACAGTGAGTATATAATTTAGTTATTTCGGATCGGATGCAATGTGAACAGAATTCGTATCGGATCAGAACGGATCAGATGCAATGTGAACATGTTCTAAATCCTAGCTGGATCATAGTTGTGCTCGCGCCATCTTTTGTAGGATGAAGCCATCTGCGCGTACATGTAGGATGAAGCATAGGCACACCTACGCCTTTTGCGTGTACAGCCAATCAGCTTTCGATAGCATACTTCGATATGCTATATATGGATATTACACAATGCCGCACAAGTTAGAACAAAACTAACATCGGCAATTAGTTTACCATGCCCGAAAATCCCCAAGTAAAACTTTTCAACCGCCCTAATTACATTTAGAGCCGGCAGAGGGGTCATTCTGAAAAATCCCTCAGAACAAATTTTCAAATTTTGACTCGAGGATGCCATACCTCAATCGCCATGAACCGGAGCCTTATTCGAAAAAGAAAAAAAGAGGCGCAGGCATTTATCATTTTACTATGACATAAAATCAACCAGATAAAAAAATTCGAAAGTTAAGATAAAATTAAAATTGCTTCCGCGAAGGACACTAAAATGAGGTAAAACACCCTCATTTTGCCCTCTGACCCCCAACCTTGGAGCTCCCATACCAATGGAACCATGGGTCGTACAGCAAAACCAACGCCAGCAATGAGTTTCCCATGCCCGAAAACCATGGGGTCGATGAACCACGAGGGTGCCGTACCTCAAACCCCATAACTCCTGAACCGGAGTCTTCATCGATAAAAGGGATATCGGCATTTATTGTTTTATTATGAAATAAAACCAATCAGAGAAAAAATTCTAATTATAAGATAAAAATAACCTAGCTTCCGTGAAAGGTACTAAAATGGGGTAAAAACCCATATTTTAATCCCTAACCCCGGAACCAGACCCCAAATCTAAAACGCTCGGGGATGTACACGGTAAATCGACTTGTCAACTTTTGGGCAGGTCTAACCTCGTATTTATCCCTCTTGTTAGATCATATTTCATAGGTTTTGACCTAATTACTAAAATTATACTGATTTCATTATCCGCCCCTGGGGGATATCTGTTCTTCCACAGGGGTGACTCCTATATTCACCTCCGAGGGGGAGAAAACTAACCAAATTTTATATTTCATCCTTCAATTCCCACTCTCGACATATTACCCCTCAAAACTGACTCTAAATCTAGGAATTGACAAATTCCAATAATTTTACTTAAATAACATATTTTTCTTGGCTTTATCATTATTCCCTCCCGGTAGGGTGTGTTAGATTTCATAACGGGTACGTTCACACTTTATATTTCATAACGGGTACGTTCACACTTATCCCCACTCGGGTAAACTCATTGTTTACTCCTATATCGGGGCACATCACCCCTATGCCCTAATTTAACATTCCATTTTACCTAACAGTCAATATTTTCACTTTATTATCAAAGGTACCAAGGCACTAAGATTTTTCTAATTCGAGTACAACTCTTCCCTATTGCTAGACTACATTTTATCTTTTCCTTATGCTAAAAACACCCTAACACTACTATTACCCCATTTTTATTGTTAGGAATTCCCTAAATTCTACCACTTTGTTCACTTCGATATTCAACTTTTTCTAACTATACACGACTCCTTAAACCTTTAAAACTATTCAACGGGGTTTCCTTTATTCACTTCCCTCCGGAAATACACTCAACCCCTACGGGATACCTCTATATAACCCCAAAATTCTTCAAATTTTTCTAAAACATCTACAATAATAATCAATAAATAATTTTCAAATTTAATACTAAATAAATTTACTTAGCTAACCTGTCTCTACTGTGTAAGGATGGCTACATTATTAGTTTTGGGAATTCGACGTAGTATTCTTTCAGCGATGTTGCACAGTATTGTTGTTGCTATTATTATTATTATTACTGGTAGTCGAGAGTACTTGGTGTGTGACGAGTTTTGTAGTGTTGATAGATTATTATTATTATTGCTATACTTATGGGTTTTTAATGTGTGATTAGAAGTTTTGCTGTTTTTCTTGGTTTTTTCTTCTTTTCGCGTTTGGTGTTCTTGAAGTTTTCGCTAATTTGTCATTGTGGCTGTTGTCAGTCTCAGTGGAATTGACAGCGTGGACGAACCCTGAACAGTTTTTAGGGTTTCTGATATTACTTTGTTTAAGTCGCCCGACAGTTACACCCTCACACCAACTCGGCGTTCGCACGCCTTTTCCTACATACACACATGAGTAAACTTAGGCTCACTCGCAGTGACTTTGCAGGAGGTTACCTGCATTTCTGGACCCTGCCGAGGTGGCGGGTGCGCTAGGCAGAGTAAGACCTAGCCGGGTATATAGCAGACCAGAAAAAGGGCAGCCCATCCTCTAAACAGGAACCTCTGGGTGGGATTGGTCTTTCTACCTTTCCGGCACCTTTTTACCACCAGTTGGACCCCAGGCTGCCATACCATGGGCTGCTCTATCGTCGAAGGCTGTGACATTGTAAACATTCTCTAGGGTGGGACATAGTTGTCGGAACTGTGTCTTCGCGCAAGCCTGGCCTAGGGGTTGTCCAATGCGCAGGCCGGGGAAATTTTACGCTTAGGGGGCTTGGCAGTTATGGGCCAACACCCACGTTCTATTTAGGGAAAATCCTGTGTCACTTGTCCCTCAACACTAACACTAACACATAAAATTCTTTATATAGTTTTCAGAGACGCGAACCATACGAATTCTTCAGGTAATGCGATTTAAGGTACATGTATCCTATAATGCATGCTCGCACTCCACTGTCCTAAAATTAATTCAAAAATTATAAAAATTGTTACCGAAAGGTTGGTTACGCAGTGCGAAACTCTCGGTTACCACTATGTTCCCAACATTTGGGAAATGTGTTATTGTTATTATTCCTGGTGCATAATGCTGGGACCTTGTTAAGTTTTCCTTATATAACCTTTTGTTCATTAACAGTATTACTATATAATCTTTCAACTTTTCAAATGATTCGGGTAGTAAAATTTTCACTACACGGCTTTGCGTGTCACCTGTCCAGCAGGAGCTGATGGTTTTGTTTTTTTATTTATTGGTAGTTTATTGGAAGTTTGCTTACAGGCGAGTCCATGGCGCTGGCCATTAGGATGTGCGTTAGCTTTTATTATATACCCAATGTGGCGGGGCCACGGTACCTTTCTAGCACCTGCTTAATTAGCATTGGATGTGTAATGTTGGATCATATGTTAACAGAGGCTCATGTTTTAACGGACCGCTAGGGGTATTACTTTAGTGCATTCACCTTTATTTATTTTCAGACGTCTTGTACATATCTATAGCTTTAACGTTCTGATGCAATCCTGCTACACTAGTATTACGATCGCTAAAGGTAAAACCCAGGTCTTTGTTTTATGCCTAAATTGGCTGTTCAGGGTAAAGGAATTTTAATTTTCACGTGTTGACGAAGCAGGCTAGCAGTCTTACGAGACGTCCCTCATAGCCCCAATCTGTATCTCAGCTCTGGCCGCTTGTCGAGCTGAGATAGAGCTTGGATGCCTTCAGAACTAATATAGTTCAAACCTACTCTTGTTTGACCACCTATGATGAAATTTTTCAATTCAAACTTTTCAAATTTATGCTTTCCAAAAGTTATGCCAAAATTTATTCAAATTCTATTCACCACGCGCTACAGGACTGTTACGCGGACTCTCCGCCGTAGCGACGTTTTGCCTAAGACTTTTGTATATTACATCCAGAACCTGTGTTTCCGGCCACGTTCTGGTGGACTCTAAGCTTATAGGTGTACTAGCCTACACGGGCGCGGTACCACATGTCCTAAACTTATTCGTTTTCACAATTCAAATTTTTACCAAAGTTTCACTTAATATCATGACTTATTCTTTTTCAAAGCTTATCAATGCACCATGGCCTGTTATTCGAACTTGCCAGGGTATAAACGTTGATGGGCCAAGTTCTCCTATTCGCCAACGTTAGTTAAAATTCTCATGTTTAACTTCGAAATTCATTAGTTCTATTTAGACATTTCTAGCATAGATTTATTACCTACGGCACGTTTTTCGAACTCACCGGGGGACCGTCAGGGTTAACACGGATATGCGATGTTGTGAACCAAAATTTAATTTAACATTAGTCCAATTCTAAAACTGTTATGGCTGAAGGGTGCCGCGTGCACAAAATCAATCCATAACTAAATTCCCAAATTTTTAATCCAGGGCAAATTACTTTTTAATACAATCAACGGTCTGAGAGTGCTTAGTTTGTAAGACATAGTTGGTAACCAACTCGTATTGGTTAAACCGTCATTTATTTTAGCTTATATACGTTCACACGGCCTACTCAACTTAATTCACAATCAATCACCTAACGTGGACCACAACCTTGATATCCCTGCCCGGGACAATGACATGTCTACCATTGGGAACTCGCGCAACTTTCCCGTGACAAAGGGTATCTCCGACCGCTGGTAGACCGGTCCATCCTCTTGGTGGCTTCCATCCCCTAATCTTGACTTTACTTATATTTTTGGGCAATTCCCGAACTCGCCCTGTTTTCACCCCCTTCCCTTTGGCCACCATTGGAGATGTCGGTTACGTTTTGGTAAGAAACGTGCCGCGGAGAAGGCCGATAAGCTCACATGGTGGCCATGACGAGGCATGTCATTGTCAAAGTTTAAGTTTCACAAATTTTGTTAAAGTAATCAAAATGAAATTCGTTAGATATAGGGTTAACTATTTTGTTATATGGTAAAAGTATGATGCTGAACATGTTAAATGGTAAAGGTGCTCAAGAGGGTAAATGTACTTCTGGGAAGTGGAAAGGTAGTTTAAGTAGAAATAAACACCTTGAAAGTTAATTGTTAAGTTTATGTTTGCTTGTTGCACGTTATCAGCACGATTTGTTCGTTGCTGTGATGGAGTTAGGATAATCTGCTTGGTGTTGTTAAGGTTTAAAATGAGGAAGTTTATATATAGTGGCATTCAAGGAAATATTGTGCTGGAAAAGTAGTGCGGCGTTTACGTTATAAAACGCCCGCCATGTGGAAGATTTGTCCACGTATGGTCATGACCACACTATGGTGCATGGTACTCGGACGGGCATACAGTGCAGCACAAGTTATGGTGTCGCTGACACCATGTATATTACACTATGGTGTCTTCGACACCCTATGTTTGAATACTTATTTAAAAAAAGGCGGGAAAACTAGCTAACTGAAATTTCAAATGGTTTGCGCTAATTGATTGTAACCCATAAACCATTCCGTCGAAATCGTTGCATAGGATGTGCGCGGACAGAAGTTAAACCGTACAAACACCATACAACGAAAAAAAAACGTCACGACATCTTCTCAAAAGACTTTCATCGAAGTTAGCGAGAAGTTAATGGTGTCTATGACACCATGTATAAATGCTGATGGTGTCCGAAACACTATACAGAAATGCTTAGAATACAGTGTTGGTGTTCTGTACACTATATCGTTAACGGTGTTAGGCAGGCTGTACGTGGACAAAACTTCCACATGGCGGGCAACTTATAACGTAAACGCCGCATAGTTTTGTAATATCTTTCTAATTCCAGCATGGCTTCCACTTCTAAGGATGTTACGTATGGTGGGTATCAAACGCACGCGTCCGAGGGCGACTATAGCGAGGGTGATCGGACGCCACCTAAACGGCGTTCACGTAAGAGGCGCAAAACAGTGACACCACCGCGAGGGAAATCGGCACAATCTTCACGGGCGTCGACTTCGGCGGATGATTCGGAGCGACCTCCTACCGAGGCGGAAAAGCGACAACGGCATGCGTTACATGCTCAACGGTATTTGCGGCAAGCGCTAAAGGAACCAAATTATGTGCCTCCACCGCTTTTGTAAGTATTCGTAAAGTTTCTTGTTGGTATTTGTGAATTTTTGTATAATTGTTTTTTGCACTCGCTTATGCACTAACAATTCGTAATGTGACACAGGTATGTCTTGAGTGAAAGATACCTATATTCCAACCACCGGCTGGACCTGGGGGGGGGTAGAAATGGGGTATTTATGTATAATAATGGATTGTGTTTTATTCTAGCTATTGAAGATTGTTGGTAAGAATTTATATATTTAGGAGAAAAACCTAGAATTGTAGTGTTGAAAATTTCAGTGCATTTGTAATACTAGGTAATAAGGTAATAATAATGGAATCTGATAGGGATCCAGATAGTGTTTTTGTTGAATGTGAAGACCATGCTGAACGAACTACGTTAACCACAACCACTGAACGGCGATGTTTTCCACAGTGGCACCACCTATCTTCACGTTTGCAGCCACGACAGGTGTCGGAACAACTTCTCGGATACCACGACGACCCAGAGTTACAGCTTCTACGGGCTGGCGTCCAAATGTGCAGCGGCAACCTCCCCGCTGGAACCAGACGTCACAGTAATAGCTGCGAATCCAAGTGTGGAAAGAGATATTCCATCGGAATTGTCTTCAGCTACAAGACGGCGACGTTATTTCGCAGAATTGGATGACGAGATAACGCGAGCCCAGGATCATTGTCGGAAAATGGCAGCTAAATGGCGGGGAGTAACCCGAAGTAGTACTGATACTAGTGATAATGGAGTTCGGCGCAGACAACCCGTAATTTCTGAGCAGCCAGAATTTGGAAGAGCAGTGAGCGCAGCGAGACTAACACCCTATATTCCACCTCCTTACCCACTGGGTCAGGATGAACCTCAGCGTGGAGTCGATGTGTTTAGACCTGAGGATCGTATTGCATTTGAGCGACCTCGCCGCCGTGTAGAGTCTGCCTATAGAGAATCCGGTGAAAGCGGTACTCGGGTGAAGCAGATAAGTCAAGGTGTTGACACGGCGGAAAGGCGTATGCAATCTTTGGCACAAGAGATCGAACACTACCGTAGTGTCATCAGTCGGCACACTTCTGCGGATGAGTTTGAAGTCCGTGAGGCCGAGAATGTATTGTATCAAGCGCTGGAAAATGCTGTTTGCGGTGGTCTTCCGACTACAATCCAAGCGGATCCTACTCATCCTGCACATGTTGGTGACCGTTTTCGATTACCGGTACGAAGTGAAACGGTAATAGAGGAACCGGTGTATGAAAACGCGCAATCCCGATATCGTGATTGGGTTGGAGAAATTCAACAGGAGACTCGACGACCAGTTCCAGATACCAAATCTACTGATTTGGATATCTTGCGTACTACTATGCAGGAGGAAGATGATAGACGACGACGGGGTCAACCCTCTTTGAGGTCTGGTGTACAACCTCGTACCTCTGTTGCGAATACTCCTGGTATTGTGCAAGTTAGAGAACCCGCTGCACGGGAACAGTTACGAACGCAGCTGCATAGTGGAACCGATGCGGATGCTACTGGTCGAACTGCAGCTTGGTCAACCTTTTCTGGTATGCCCGAAATACCATCGTATGTGCTTCGACATCCATGGGAAAAGTTCAAAGGTGACGATTTTCCTGGCTGGTTAGAAGGTTTTGAACGAACACTGCGTAGTTTCCATGTACGATTGGATACGCATAATGCGGCGTTCACGTTATAATGTCCCCGCTGTTTGGAACTTTTGACCCCCTATAATCGCGACCCTACCGTATAGACAGTCAAGGTGACACCCATACTGTAAATCAAACGCCGAGTGTGTACGACACACCCTTAGCAACTAAATTTTTTCTAGACAGTGTCGTACACAGCCTTAGCTACCAATTTGGCGCGAATTAACTATAACGGACACCGTCTGTAGCGAATGCGCTTTATTAGTCAACTGTCCTGTGGAGTTTTTCCTAAATTCTCGATATTTGTATCTAGCCCATATGAACATTGCTCAAATAATTTCGAACAGCGTCAATAAAACTGCCAGAAGACACGGTGTGCCTGACACTGTCGGCAAGTGGTAATACGCGTAACTAGCTACCGTTGAAAAAATTTATTAAAAACATGGGGGTGTCTAAGACACCCTGTTGTCAACAGTGTGTCTGACATTGTGTGGGGTACATAGGTTCCAAACGTTGGGGACATTATAACGTAAACGCCGCATAAGGTAACATTATTTACCTTAGCAATAGCTGGGGAATCCGCCAGATACGATCTTCGAGCAGTCGAATTGACGCTACCGGAACCTGCTTATTATGAGGACTACGTACGCGGATTATTTCGTCATTACGTTCTTTTGAAATCCTTTGGCGATCGGCTGAATGATTTTAAAACGAGTATGGTACAGGGCCGAAGTGAAACTATTATGGCGTTTAAAGCAAGATTGCAAGCCACCTGGTTACGAAAATTCAGTCTGATTGAGCAACAGCACAATTATTCGGAATATTTCTTCACGTTCCTTAAAGGATTACGTCATGGGATTGGAGCGGATATTCAAACTCGATGTGGAGATCGGCACGATGTTGAGGAAGCAGCTCGAATTGCAGTGGAACGTCATGATTTTCTGCGACGGTGTGATACGCATCTTCGTGAGGACGGAACAGATGGAAATGTTCGACTTGGGATTTTGCGTAAAACGGTCAGGATGAAAGATGTTTCGGCAGCTGAATTGGAAATGGCTGATGAACAGTTTGATAGCGGTGACGATAATCCACAAGTGGCGGTAGCTCAAACGGTTACACGTAGTGGGCTCGTACCACGAGCCACCGCGGCTCCAATTCGCTCGACGAATGCACCAACGACGCTGGTCGCTGCGCAGTCAACCACAGTTGGTAGTGGGACCGTAGACAAGGCTACACCGAAATCTAACGATTCATCTACAGCGGAATTGCAGCAGATGATTAAGCAATTTTTCGAGCAGATGAAATTGCAGACAACGCCAAAATCTAACGCAGCATCGGATACTGCAATTGTACGTAATTCTTGGAATAATGCACGTAATGACAATGCTGGTGCTGATGGAACTCGTCGGCAGCAACGTATTGGAGGTGGTACTTTATTGAGTACTGGTACCAATCTGCGTGTCAATCCACTAGTGAATACTCGGCGACGATGTTTTGCTTGTACTGGGTTTGGTCATATGTCGACTAACTGTCCTTCGTTGCCAACGTCATCGGCAGGATCAACGGGCGAACGAAGCCGACCCGAACCACCATCAGAGCGACCCATTCCTCATGTGGCCGAGATTACGGAATGGATAGATGCCGAGAATGATAACAACTGCTTGAATATGAAACCGACGGAGTCCACGACTGACGAGGAAGTTGTCTGGGATTTTGGCTGTATCGAAGAGGATATTTTTGGTTCTGAAGAAAACCAGGAATTAGTATCGGATGATATCCGTGATACAAAAATTTTTGCGGTCGCGACACTGCAGCAGACACAGCGACAAACGGGACGAGTATTTATCGACGTAGTTCTTGGCGATGTCATTGCACGCGCGTTTGTTGACACTGGGGCAGATGTAAGCTTGATTGATGCAGGGCTGTATGAAATGTCTTTGAGTCATTGGCCATGTATTAATAGTGCAAAGCACCTACGTGCTATCAATGGCGGCGAGTTATCATGTATTGGAATTGTACAAATACCTGTCAATATTGCAACGGCTACGGTGGAATTTCATCCATTCTATGCAGCCAAAGAGCTAAAATATCCGGTTATTCTTGGTCATCAATTTTTCGAGTAATACCAAGTTACGATTGCTTATCCGGGACCTGATGTTTTGGTGGCAGGAACCCCTGTTGAGGTCTATACGTGGAATTTTATGGCCCGCGATTATCAAAAAGTGGATCGGAATTGTGGATTTACTGCAATTCACCAAGGAGTTGACGGACGAACGGCATCTGTATTAGAAATACAGGCGGATCCCCAGGTTTTCCATCTGGCACCCAGGTTGTAATGGAAGCAATAGAAGATGGCGCGGCCATTTTCCAAATGGTGCTGGTCGCGAGATCTGTGGGAGTTGTCCAACCTGGTGGTCAACTCTCGGTGCCTATTGTCAATGCCACTAATGCAAAAATAACTGTTCCAAAAGGACTCGTTTGTGTTAGAATTGAGCCTATAGCCGGTTACAATATTTACCCTTCGGACGAGGAAGCAGAGGAGATCAGTCAGGTACAAATTAGTGACACTGAGTTGGGCTCGGTGCCTGAGCCGGTGCAGCGGCAGTGGGTAAGCCCGGAGCAGCTGCAACAATATCTCACGGCTCAAATTAGTCGTAAGGCTCAACTGGAATCAATACCTGGTGTTGACTTATCCTCATCGGTATTGGATGATGTGGAAAAGCGCTATTTGCAGCTACTAATGGAGGAATATCGTGATATCTTTGCCAAGTCGAATGAGGAACTCGGCTATTGTAGTGTTGCATTGCATACCATTAATACGGGATCTGCGCAGCCTATTCGGCAGAAAGCTTACCCTGCTCCACATGCGATGCGACAGGAAATAGAAAAGCGAATCAAGCAAATGAAAGCTACTGGAGCAATACAACCATTGAATAGTCCATGGGCCAGTCCAGTAGTGATGGTACACAAGAAAGACGGTACGTTACGTTTCTGCATTGACTATCGTAAGGTAAATGCTTTAACAGTGAAATATGCATTCCCGTTACCACGTACCAATGAGCAATTGGAATCACTTCGCGGATCGCGGTATTTTTCGACTATGGATTTACAATCAGGTTATTGGAAAATTCGCATGGATGAAGAAAGCAAACCTAAAACGGCCTTTGTTACTCATGAAGGATTGTACGAATGGGATCGTATGCCGTTTGGTCTAACCAACGCACCTGCTACTTTTCAGCGAACTATGCAAACGGTGTTATTGGGATTGCTAGGAATCAGTTGTCTGTGTTTCATCGATGATATAATTGTGTTTTCAGCAAATTTTTGGCAACATTTATTTGACTTACATCAAGTTTGGCAACGTTTACGTGAAACCGGTCTTAAAGTTAAGGGAAAGAAATGCCATTTTGCTCAGGAAAAAGTACAGTTCCTTGGACACGTTGTTTAACGTGAGGGAATAAGTACAGATCCTAGTAAAATAGAAAAGGTGCAAAGATGCTCTAAACCTACTTGTGTGAAAGAAGTACGTAGTTTTCTTGGTCTCACCAATTACTATCGACGGTTTGTACCTAACTACGCTACTGTAGCGGCACCACTATATGAAACTACAAAGGAGCGTCCTAAAATAGTTAAGTTTGCTTCTGGATGGACTGAAGCATGTGATGTAGCTTTTGAACAGCTAAAGGAAGCGCTCACTACGACGCCAATCTTAGCCTACCCCGACTATACAAAACCTTTTGTTTTGTTTACGGACGCTAGTGATTATGGTGTAGGCAATGTATTGGAACAAAAAGATGAAAATGGTCGACTTCGTGTAATTGCTTACGGATGGCAGGAATTTTCACCTGCTCAAATGCACTATAGCATACCTGAGAAGGAATGTCTGGCCTATAGTACGGGCGTTCAAGGAATATCGACCATATTTCATAGGTAATTACGTTACAGTGTATACTGACCATCAATGTTTAACGTATATACTGAACGGCCGTCGAAATTTAGATGGACTTACGGGTAGACTTTTCCGATGGACCATTAAATTACAAGAATATTCCTTTGGGTAAAGTATATGCCAGAGCTTAAGTTAACAAATGCTGATGGTATGAGTAGACCACCTTTGCTTCAAATTTCCAAGGAAGATATCGAAAAAGCATATTCTCCCGCCGCCTATGAACGCGACGACGCGGTAGCGTATGCAGTGGATGTTGAGGTTATTAAACGAAAGGATCCACAGGTAAATAATTTATGTCCGTTTCAACAAGACGTGGTAGACTTGCGCCACAATCTCATCGACCAAGATTGGCCGTGGCCGCAAGCACAAATTCTTCGGGGACAGCAATCTGATCCGGAGACTGAGGAAATTCGGGCTTTCAAGATGGCTAATGGTGAAGTGGCAGGGCTATCCAATGAACGTTATAGATGGCTATGTCGGAACCAGGGTGATTTCTTTTTGCGGGACCAATTGTTGTTTCACCTACACTGGCGCTACCGGCATCAGCGACGCGCTGTAGCGTTCACCCAGCTGGTTGTACCAAACGTTGCTGCAAAGATACCATGAAAACTTTGCGGGTCATCTCGCTTGGGAGCGAACCTATCCATTAATTGCGAAATGTTATTATTGGCAAACCATGGCAGCGGATTCGCATTTGTTCATACGAGACTGTATCGTTTGCAATCGCTTCAATCCGGGTGGAAGTCGTAAAGTTCCGTTGCATCCAATTGCTATACCGTATGCACCATGGGAAACGGTAGGGGTAGACATTGTCGGCCCATTACCCACTACGGAAAACGGTAATAAGTATATTATTTCGTGGATAGATTATTTAACAAAGTGGCCAGAAGCGTTTCCTGTACCGGATACGACGGCAAAATCAATTGTAGCTACATTTATTCAAGGTGTCTCCAGTCGACATGGTCATCCAAAAACTGTCATCGTCGATCGAGGTGCTGGATTTATAGCGGAGACACATCAAAAAGCTTTGAGTTCCCGTGGGGTGAAACTCAATTTTGTCGTAGCGGATCATCATCAATCCAATGGATTAGTCGAACGCTGGAATCAAACACTTATTCGTGTTCTGCGTAAAATTGTTGATGAAAATCCGGATTGTTGGGATGAATATGTACCACTCGTTTGTATGGCGTACCGTATTACACCAAACGTGGCTACAGGTGAATCGCCTTATCGTATGAACTATGGACGCGATATGGACCTAGCAGAGGAACCACGGCGACTGCAAGTACATTCGGATTCGGTGCAAAAATATGTACAGGATCTATACATTGAGCTACAAGTAATATGGACCGAATACAAAGATCAATTACAACGGACTCAGGAACAATAATGTAAACAATATGATCGGCGTGTTTCGGCAAATCGAGCGGACATTGTCGAGGGCAGCTTAGTATTCTTGCTGGAAAAGACTGCTCGTGGTCGGGGATTCTATCCAAAGTTGGAACCCTTATTTCGCACCTTATATAGGGTACAACGGATGGATGGCCATAACCTAGAAATTCGGGAAATAAATCAACCACGGGGTCGGGATTTACTAGTCCATAAGGACATGGTAAAATTATACCTGGGTAATATAGAACAATATTTAGGTTATTTACGTGGTAAAATTCCTACAAACCCTAAGATGCGAGACCTTTGTAGGGTTTGTCGTCAAATTAATGCACCCAATGTACCTGGTAAAAATAAACCACGGCGTTTGAATGAATGGGTAGCTTGCGATGGAGCTCATTCAGAGCCTCACTGGTTTCATCTAGACTGTGTAGGGCTTAATAAATTGCCTACGGCATCAGAACAATGGTTTTGTGCTGAGTGCAGTGTAGGGACGCAGTCGTGGCAACTTTGTTAGTATAATTCCTATATTAACTAGTAATCGGTGTTCTGACAAATTTTCAAGTTCGAATTTGAATTTCGATTAAAATTCATTTAGTTGATTTGCTGTGTTAAACGGTATCTTATACGTTTTCTGGTAGTGAATTTTATGATCCAAGGTTGCTATGATTGTGGCCGAAATAGTTGCCGCTAGTTGCGTTATTGTATAACGTATTTAGAGTTCAAGCAAAATTGTATGAGATATACCATTACAACCCTTGTAGAGTCGTGTAGGTTGCCAAATTTTGTAGCTACTTATACCACATTTCAATTCTTAGTATTATCGAACTAGTACCTAGTATTCTCTCTACTAAACTGTTAAAATTCGGAAATTCGATTTAACACATCCTATGTTATCAATACTGGTCACATAATTTGAGAATTTTTAATGTTACCTGATGAACCTTTCAACAAAATTTGTCAAATTCTCGTCATCCTGGGTATAATCTGTTCAAAGTTTGTATTAAATTCGTGATGTTATGCTTAAGCTGAAATTGCAATGTTTATTTGGAATAATATTGTATTTTGCTATGGATTATGAAGTATATATATAACAACGGAACACTATAATTCGTGTAATCATAAACCTATGATTGTTCTAGACCGCCGGAGTTGGTGGATGCGACAATCAAGGAGCGCACCAAAAGTCAAATCGAGATCATCGCGTACGCTCGATTGTTTTATCGTCGACTTGGTTTGGCAAGAATGGTTATTTGTGTACGAACTTAACCCCAGTTGGAAATGGCCTTGACATTGTTGAGGGAGTCCAGTTGGAATTTTTTTTTGGGTTGGACAGTGAAGCGTTTCAAGTACCGCAATGGTTGAAAGACGAGAATGCGTGAGATTTTTTAAGCCAAGATGACATCGGTATCGGCGCAATGTTGGCACATCGTTGTCCACGACACACGCGTTATGGACGTGTGGCACCGTTCTTGTCCAAGTCCTGGTTTAATGTTCGAAATATGACTCGGCTAGGAGTAAAACAGGGTTTTTCCGCAACGATCCAGCTAGCGACAATGGAAGGCTTAGTTGTCTTCATTGACCTGCTTGCCTTCTACCTCACTATATCGGACGTTCTACGTCAGTTTCTGGAGGATGAGACAGTGTACCTTATTACGTGGGCTGGTCGTTGCGATCGCTATTACTTATCGCGTCTCGAAGTGTTGCGTGGAAAGCCACCACTTAAAGCGGATCATTGGCTCGACCTGCAAGCTTTGAACATGAGCAATATGCGCCGAAAAGCAACCGACTAGATGAACAGTTTCGACAAACGCTATACCAAGAACGACCTGCGATGACACCATGGGGTGAGTTGGCAATGCGAGCGTTTGGCGAAACCATCTACGATTATTTTCCACCGCCACCTAAGGAATATAAAAATAAGGTGAAAGAATATCGACAAACGGCTCCACGAAAACGGGTACCGTATCGTGAATTCATAGTATATATAGCAATGGATGCTTTAGTGCCTGATTTAGCAATCATGGCAGCCGAAGAACGCTCAACCATGGATGGAGGTATAAAAACGATCGAAGGCGTGCAGGAATGGATGAAGGATTTGCTGTGGACGTTCTTACCGATGCATTATCTGAGAGCCACGCAGATTGACTTTAGTTTCCAAAAGGCGAAACAGTATCCAAATGTGGAAGCGGAATTTATGCCAAAGTTCTTCGAGCTGTGTCAGCGGACATGCAAAGATTTTCATTTCCATCAGCCTTATCCGATGATTTACGTCCGTGATCCAGACGAACTGGACATCAAACATATGTATCTGGCATTGGATACCTCGGAACGGGTTCGTTGGGGTGCAGTAGCTGCCAAATATCAACGTGCTTGGGAGTTACCGCCACCTGACATTAATCTGCACGGTATTCGCCTAACGAGGGAAAAAAGCAAAATCATCAGCGTATCGCTACGACAGGGAGTTACCGAGGATCAACGACGACGTAATGGGGCGGCACCAATAATCTTATCTGATTATGCCTATCATGTCGAAGAGCAACGAGAAAGGGTGCAACAACGCACGCATCAGAAGACATTTTCTGAAGAATCTAGTCCTGATGTGGAAATTGTAGATGAAGTGATGGGACGGGAAGTTACCACTGGAGCAGGCACCTCCGCTTTGGAACAACCAAACCAAATGGAGTTACCAACTACTAACGCGTCATCGGATGTACTTCCGGCGAATGTACCGCACAGCGATATGATTGATCAGCCGCCGCCGGCGAATCCGATGGAGACCACAGTGGTAGGGACCGAGCAACTACAAGAAGCGATTGCGGCAGTATGTATTACTGAACAGCTTTTAGATGCTGAGGTTACTCAAAGTCAGCCAATACCTGAAATGGTTCCACCACCACCACAGCTAGGTCACATTATCTCAGTGAAGGATACGACACCGACTTCTGTCGGTACAGTGGATACTCTAGCTTACCTTGATCGTTGGTTGGAAACTGAAACATTGTCTGCAGAATATCAAACGTATTTGGAACCGGCGACTAGCTCCGCATCCGGCTACGCTGTCCCGGTTACGGAATCAATAGCAGCAACCATCGTTCAAGCCGAGCAACCGAATCAACTCTGGGAGCCTTTAACGATATCAGTGCAACAACCGTCGTTACCCTCAGCCGATGCTACTACTTTGGTACCTTCAATAGTAGGACCGTTGGGTACTACCTTGGCGTTTACGGTTCCACCACCCGTGCATACTTGGACGTATTCGACGGTAACGACGCGCCTCACTGTAGCTTCGGATTGGATAGTACCACTTTGTGCACCAACTACTTATTCGTCGGTTTTGCAATTGCCGATGGCACCTTCTATTGTCTCGACGGCACAAAGTCTTCCGAGTGCTATACCTGGAACGGAGGCATTGTCTACAATTGCATCTGGCTCAAGTACTATTCCATATGTGATGGCGCCGATGGTTTCCGGCCAAATTCCGATGGAGGATAGCATTGTTAGCCAGTCATCGAACATTTATATGAATTTCCAACGGAGTGGATTGCAGGACTTTATTGGCGACCTTGGTCAATATGAACCTTTGTTCGTTATTAGACGGCAACCGATTTCGCCGTCAGAAACCAATGTGAGATGTCAAACGATAACTTGCCAACGAATGTCTATGTTCACTTGTGCACATTGTCGGTTAAGTCTTTGTCGTGGACATATCACCGAACATGGATGCCATACTCAGCCAACAGCGATTGGACATTGTGCTTTTGGAAGATGGGTATGGAGTAAAGCAAAGCACATCTTGCGTGATATCTGCGTAGCCGTGCCATACGTACAGTGTTCACATTGTCACAAGCTGTTATGCCCAGATCACGCTACCACAGATTGTTGCGGGGAACAAGATTATCATACCGGATGCTCAACTGCGTTGGAGTTATCTATTCCGATACGACGTATGTTAAATGATGATGGTCATCCGGAAATCCATGCGGGAACCCCGGAATTAGACAATGTCGATATACCGATCAGCCGTACCCTCCGATTGCGACGACAACAGGGTTTTGCTAAATTCCGACTCCAAGCGGATATGCCAGATGGCACGAGACCTACTACATGGACTATGTCTGAAAGTGCCATCCGAACGGTAGCGACGTTGTGTCGCAGTGACGAGGAACAAATGATTCGTATACAAGCAGACTTGGTTCAACTGCAACAAGTTAATGCTGTGAATGAGCGTCGTAACGCGGAGTTGGAACAAGCTTTGTGTGATTCACAAACGGGAAATAGGCAATCTCAACAAGGAATGACACGTTTGCAACGTCAAAACGAAACAATGCAAGAAAGCATATATCAGTATCGCGCCCGTATCACGACACTGGAAGAACGAATTCAAGACCAAACAACGCAAATTTCCGCTCTACAGGCGCGACCTATCACTGCAGATATGATGGTGCAGTGTGGTGAAATTCCGGCTGCTATCGGAGCCGAAAAGCAAAGACGACCTAAGGAAGTCAAGCGGCGACGCCAGTCTTCTTCTGAGTCTCAGGACGAATCGACTTCTACCTCGGAAGAATGTGCTGTCGACGCTCCTTTAGCTTCAGGTAAACAGCCAGCACATCCTAATATGATGATAGTCGGCAAAACGACTGATCCGATGGAACGAGCTAAGCGAATTCTTGCACGTATGGAATCAACGCAGCAACCAACTGCGAAACGAGAACGACGAAAGACCATACACGAAGGTTCACAAGTTTCTCGAAGTACACAACCGTTTACCACACCGGGACCATTACCACAGTTACAGGTCCAACTTGGGAAGGTCACGTTTCCCCGAACGGCAACGCAACTGGGGACACGACAACGTGTATATAGTTGCTACGGTCCTTCGACATCGGCACCTCGCCCGTCACCGGAGGAAGAGATACGGGAATTTCCACTTGAGGAAGATTCGGGTCCAGATGCGGTCAACGTTGCAGCCACAGACGCTACGTGGTTATCAGATTATGCCGAACAACCTGGTATGGAAGAATTACGACACCAACCACTGCTACCACATCTAATGCAGTGGCGACCAATGTATACACCTAATGCCTTCGTACGGTCTGAGAATGAGTACCTGAATCAGCTCCGAATACATTTCTATCAACTAGTAGCGGAGTTGCAACAACCGGTTAGGACTATTGATTACACCTATGTAATTGAACGCGTGGGACTTACGGCGTTTCAATACTTTCAAACGAAACTGACAAGACCGGGAGCGAATCAAATCTACCATGTCATTCTGCAAGCGTTAGCGAGTCGAATTCGGTTCAACTTTTATCAAAGAACGTTGAACATCACTAACGTCATGCATCGCACTCCGTTTCCGATTCTATTACTGTTCAATCTCAGCGAAATGAATCGACAAATGGCGCCATTAGAACAACACCCAAAGAACGTGTATGGTTCTCACATTCGACGAAAGGTTCGGGCTTGGTATGAACGATTTGGACCACAACTCGGGGATGCTTTGGAAAACGTTCGTCGCACATTAGAGGAACTGGACATTCAGATTCGTCTTTTACAGGAGCCCCTAATGCATAATCATCCGGAGCGGAATCAGTGGTTGAATACCGCTAATCGTCGACGTGCGCGACTAGAGCCATTCTGGGAGCAGCATCAACGCCAATTTCACCGTTTCTTTGCGGCACAAGTCGATGGCGCGGACAATCGTATGCGTCGCCTATATGCGGGATATCGATCTTGCTTATCGAGATTCGGTACCCCACCCTACTTGCCGCCTGAACATTATTTGCGGCCAATTAGTTATTTACCTGAGCAGATTCAGCGTATCAATCAGAACGATTTCAGCATATTCGTCTCTCTTGATCATCCGCTACCAGAGATGCCTAATGCTGAATGGGGCGTTTATAATCATCAATAAATAACAAAATGCTAGTAGCAATAATAACTTGTAAATATTAGTCGCTATAATTCGGGTTTGACATTCGCCATAATAACAATTATTGACAATTTCCTTCATTTGGATGATAAACAATGTACCATGGATATTTTATTGCTTCATTGTGTGCAGAAAGAAGAATGAAGAATATGGAAACTGCTTGTGATGGACCAAATACATATTTTTAAAGTCATTAGTAACATTGCCTATATTTCTTGTATATTTATGTTGGATACATACAATTTAGTAATTATATGGTAATGTGAATATGCCGCTGTGAAATCATATGATTATAGGTAATTGGTTTACATAAAGGTAAACTTTCAAAACGAAATTCTTAACAGATTTCACTTTATAAAAATCACTAAATATTTTCTCTATTCTGAAATAACCTAAAGCTAAACACCCGGTTCCGCTTTGGGGAACAAAAACCGAATTTTTCTTTAAGATAATACAGAATTTTAACTTAATACCGACTTAAACTAATTTCTCAAGAAAATTTATATTGGAATTTTTCAAGTCTATCAATTTTCATATTATAATTTCTTCGGAGTTATGCAATTTATAAAAAGTTATAATATACTCATGGTAAATTTCACTGAGTACCTACCTCTTCACTATTGTGTCGAGCTTGGCAACAGGGATATGTCATATTTTGTGTTTACTTCGTTGTGTTATTATATTTCGCTGTATTATAATACGTTATAGTGTAATTTTGGTCAAAGGTCAATTTGTACGATTTTCGGGCTTAACAGAGCAATAATCGCGATATCACTCTTTAACTAAATTTACTTCGGGGATCATCCTTGGGTTTATAGAACCAAGTTCTTTGCTTTGGCAACCAACACAACTCTATACAAAATTCTTATGGCTATATGAGGATTTTCTATATTTCAACTAAAAGGTTTTTGAATTAGTATAAACAAAAATTTCGATTTCTACTACTTAGTTTCGTATAGATTTATATAATTGATTCGTGTAGCTATTTTGCATTATTCAATGTTCGATGTAACGTTATATTCAAATAACTTTGCTAGTTAACTGTTTACGGTGTATAATATGTTTGCTCAGCATTAATTTGTTACTGCCATAATATGTTGCTTATTTTCATAACATTCTGTGTTATATTATAATCATTTTGTTGACATTTTATATAACTGTTGTTATGATCGGATGGTACTATATGGGTTTTATATACAAAAATTCTTCTTCGTGTAAAAATGAAAATTTTAAATACAAGTTTGACCTGCTCCTTAGATCATATACTCAACAGGGACGTTGAGGAGTCGGGTCCGGGGGATGTTAACTTTTGGGCAGGTCTAACCTTGTATTTATCCCTCTTGTTAGATCATATTTCATAGGTTTTGACCTAATTACTAAAATTATACTGATTTCATTATCCTCCCCTGGGGGATATCTGTTCTTCCACAGGGGCGACTCCTATATTCACCTTCGAGGGGGAGAAAACTAACCAAATTTAATATTTCATCCTTCAATTCCCACTCTCGACATATTACCCCTTAAAACTGACTCTAAATCTAGGAATTCACAAATTCCAATAATTTTACTTATATAACATATTTTTCTTGGCTTTATCATTATTCCCTCCCGGTGGGGTGTGTTATATTTCATAACGGGTACGTTCACACTTATCCCCACTCGGGTGAACTCATTGTTTACTCCTATATCGGGGCACATCACCCCTATGCCCTAATTTAACATTCCATTTTACCTAACAGTCAATATTTTCACTTTATTATCAAAGGTACCAAGGCACTAAGATTTTTCTAATTCGAGTACAACTCTTCCCTATTGCTAGACTACATTTTATCTTTTCCATATGCTAAAAACACCCTAACACTACTATTACCCCATTTTTATTAGGTTAGGAATTCCCTAAATTCTACCACTTTGTTCACTTCGATATTCAACTTTTTCTAACTATACACGACTCCTTAAACCTTTAAAACTATCCAACGGGGTTTCCTTTATTCACTTCCCTCCGGAAATATACTCAACCCCTACGGGATACCTCTATATAACCCCTATTTCTAACCCCAAAATTCCTAAAATTTTTCTAAAACATCTACAATAATAATCAATAAATAATTTTCAAATTTAATACTAAATAAATTTACTTAGCTAACCTGTCTCTACTGTGTAAGGATGGCTACATTATTAGTTTTGCGAATTCGACGTAGTATTCTTTCAGCGATGTTGCAAAGTATTGTTGTTGCTATTATTATTATTATTACTGGTAGTCGAGGGTACTTGGTGTGTGACGAGTTTTGTAGTGTTGATAGATTATTATTATTATTATTGCTATACTTATGGGTTTTTAATGTGTGATTAGAAGTTTCGCTGTTTTTCTTGGTTTTTTCTTCTTTTCGCGTTTGGTTTTCTTGAAGTTTTCGCTAATTTGTCATTGTGGCTGTTGTCAGTCTCACTGGAATTGACAGCGTGCACGAACCCTGAACAGTTTTTAGGGTTTCTAATATTACTTTGTTTAAGTCGCCCGACAGTTACACCCTCACACCAACTCGGCGTTCGCACGCCTTTTCCTACACACACACATGAGTAAACTTAGGCTCACTCGCAGTGACTTTGCAGGAGGTTACCTGCATTTCTGGACCCTGCCGAGGTGGCGGGTGCGCTAGGCAGAGTAAGACCTAGCCGGGTATATGGCAGACCAGAAAAAGGGCAGCCCATCCTCTAAACGGGAACCTCTGGGTGGGATTGGTCATTCTATCTTTCCGGCACCTTTTTACCACCCGTTGAAACCCAGGCTGCCATACCATGGGCTGCTCTATCGTCGAAGGCTGTGACATTGTAAACATTCTCTAGGGTGGGACATAGTTGTCGGAACTGTGTCTTCGCGCGAGCCTCGCCTAGGGGTTGTCCAATGCGCAGGCCGGGGAAATTTTACGCTTAGGGGGCTTGGCAGTTATGGGCCAACACCCACGTTCTATTTAGGGAAAATCCTGTGTCACTTGTCCCTCAACACTAACACTAACACATAAAATTATTTATATAGTTTTCAGAGACGCGAACCGTACGAATTCTTCAGGTAATACGATTTAAGGTACATGTACCCTATAATGCATGCTCGCACTCCATTGTCCCAAAATTAATTCAAAAATTATAAAAATTGTTGCAGAAAGGTTTGTTGCGCGGTGCGGAACTCTCAGTTACCACTATGTTCCCAACATGTGGGAAATGTGTTATTGTTATTATTCCTGGTGCATAATGCTGGGACCTTGTTAACTTTTTCTTGTATACCCTTTTGTTCATTAACAGTATTACTATATAATCTTCCAACTTTTCAAATGATTCGGGTAGTAAAATTTTCACTACACGGCTTTGCGTGTCATCTGTCCAGCAGGAGCTGATGGTTTTGTTTTTTTTTATTTATTGGTAGTTTATTGGAAGTTTGCTTACAGGCGAGTCCATGGCGCTGGCCATTAGGATGTGCGTTAGCTTTTATTATATACCCAATGTGGCGGGGCCACGGTACCTTTCTAGCACCTGCTTAATTAGCATTAAATGTGTAATGTTGGATCAGATGTTAACAGAGGCTCATGTTTTAACGGACCGCTAGGGGTATCACATTAGTGCATTCACCTTTATTTATTTTCAGACGTCTTGTACATATCTATAGCTTTAACGTTCTGATGCAATCCTGCTACACTAGTATTACGATCGCTAAAGGTAAAACCCAGGTCTTTGTTTTATGCCTAAATTGGCTGTTCAGGGTAAAGGAATTTTAATTTTCACGTTTTGACGGAACAGGCTAGCAGTCTTACGAGACGTCCCTCATAACCCCAATCTGTATCTCAGCTCTGATCGCTTGTCGAGCTGAGATAGAGATTGGATGCCGTCAGAACTAATATAGTTCAAACCTACTCTTGTTTGACCACCTATGATGAAATTTTTCAATTCAAACTTTTCAAATTTATGCTTTCCAAAAATTATGCCAAAATTTATTCAAATTCTATTCACCACGCGCTACAGGACTGTTACGCGGACTCTCCGCCGTAGCGACATTTTGCCTAAGACTTTTGCATATTACATCCAGAACCTGTGTTTCCGGCCACGTTCTGGTGGACTCTAAGCTTATAGGTGTACTAGCCTACACGGGCGCGGTACCACATGTCCTAAACTTATTCGTTTTCACAATTCAAATTTTTACCAAAGTTTCACTTAATATCATGACTTATTCTTTTTCAAAGCTTATCAATGCACCATGGCCTGTTATCCGAACTTTCCAGGGTATAAACGTTGATGGGCCAAGTTCTCCTATTGGCCAACGTTAGTTAAAATTCTCATGTTTAACTTCGAAATTCATTAGTTCTATTTAGACATTTCTAGCATAGATTTATTACCTACGGCACGTTTTTCGAACTCACCGGGGTACCGTCAGTGTTAACACGGATATGCGATGTTGTGAACCAAAATTTAATTTAACATTAGTCCAATTCTAAAACTGTTATGGCTAAAGGGTGCCGCGTGCACAAAATCAATCCATAACTAAATTCCCAAATTTTTAATCCAGGGCAAATTACTTTTTAATACAATCAACGGTCTGAGAGTGCTTAGTTTGTAAGACATAGTTGGTAACCAACTCGTATTGGTTAAACCGTCATTTTTTTAGCTTATATACGTTCACACGGCCTACTCAACTTAATTCACAATCCATCACCTAACGTGGACCAGAACCTTGATATCCCTGCCCGGGACAATGACATGTCTACCATTGGGAACTCGCGCAACTTTCCCGTGACAAAGGGTATCTCCGACCGCTGGTAGACCGGTCCATCCCCTTGGTGGCTTCCTTCCCCTAATCTTGACTTTACTTATATTTTTGGGCAATTCCCGAACTCGCTCTGTTTTCACCCCCTTCCCTTTGGCCACCATTGGAGATGTCGGTTACGTTTTGGTAAGAAACGTGCCGCGGAGAAGGCCGATAAGCTCACACGACTATGCCGGTTCGAATGCGCACAAGGTCATGAAAATCAGTTAATTCGTTCCCGAGTCATCGTCGATTACACACACACAGCCGGAATCTAAAAGCTTTCACCCCTCTAACACACAATTTCCACTATGTTACACTACATTCCGATTAATTTGATTAACTGTGTTACTTGAGAACGCAGATATTGAAAATAAATCGACACCTGCTGCCGTTCCAGAGAATGAAGCGATTTTTAATTGTTATGAAAGCAACATATATAAACCACAAACAACGTATCAGGTAAAATAAGAAACAAATCTGAGCAGAAAATATTCCAATTTAGAATTAACTTTTTAAAATGCCCATTATGGAGAATTAAAGATGTGCTCGTACTTATCTTTTGCGAATAAGGGCTAGTAACAATGATTACATATAGCGTATATGACACTTCAATATTTGGTGAAATATGTAAAAAAAAAACGGTGATACGACCAAATTGCGCGCCTACCGTATGCCGTGTATATGTTTGCGTCTTTTTCACACCACATCATACGATTCGGATCCGAAGATATTGTGCATGTTGGTTCGGATGCAAAGTAAACACTCAGAATACAGGATGCGCGCAGATCGCACCGGTGTCGGTCAAATCGTGCCCATATAATACCCTCTACGTTTTTGTACAATGTGCAATATCTGGAACCGTGCTGCAGACTGCGGAAATATTAATAAATATGTACTAAACGAGTTGCCAATTTTATTTGCATAAGTTTTCACAATATAGTAAACATCTAGACAACGGTTATGATATTAAAATATACTTGTTATGTGATACTCGTCAAATGCCGTTTCTAGCACTCGGTCCTTATTTCTGAGCGGGTTTCAGCTAAGGTAGCAAAAAGATGCTATCTCGCAAGATTTATAAAATGGTTTGCATGTCGGGGACGGTTGTCAAAAACGCCTATGGTATGGCGAACAGTCACTCAACCCAGTATTTGTACTCCAGCTATAAACATGATAAATTTTGCTTAATCAAAACAATTATTCTCCACATATCTTTAAAATCCCGAGATTACCAAAAACTAAACCACATCTTGTATTCAAGAAGAAGCACCCGCCCCTAGAACTTAAATAATTCTCGTCAGAACTTGTCGGTTAGTCGGAGCGTTTTACTATAAGCGGTGTTTCTTCAAGCGGTGACTCAGATCGATATGAATCGAAGTTTGTGTTCAAGAAGAACTACCCACCTCTAGATCTAAATAATTCTCGTCAGAACTTGTCGGTTAGTCGGAGCGTTTTACTATAAGCGGTGTTTCTTCAAGCGGTGACTCAGATCGATATGAATCGAAGTTTGTGTTCAAGAAGAACTACCCACCTCTAGATCTAAATAATTGTCGTCGGAACTTGTCATTTTTTCGGAGCGTACTATCATAAGCGTCGTTTCCTTAAATGATGACCAGATCTATACAAATCGAAGTTTGTGTTTTAGAACAAAGTATATATTTGCCTCTAGATTTAAGTATTCTCGCCAGGACCTGTCGTTTAGTCGGAACTTTTTACCATAAGAGGCGTTTCTTCAAACGGTGACTCGGATCGATACGAATCGCAGTTTGTGTTTGTGAACAAAGTACTCGTCTCTATACCTATATGGTTCTCGTCAGAACTGGTCGAACAAAGCAACGAACCAGGAATCGTTGTATACGCAGTTGACGCAACACTGTTTGCAGCCGGACTTGAATGTTTAGCTTTTAGCGATGTATAGCAGGTATTTCGGTGTGTGCTGTTTTCGTGTCCGTTAACGCTGACAGTGTTCTGCAACAGAGCATCGGTTGAGTGGTACTGTCCAGGTATCAGAAGATTTGTGGTGCCGCCATGGCCAAAATTATTATGATTTTGGGTGTCGTTATCGGTGTCGGTAGCACTCGACAAGCGATTAACTTGTGCGAAGTTGTTAACTGAATCGCTACTTATCGAAGACTTATAGAGGGGAAGGTTCATTTCTTTGCATACGTTGTTATCGGAAGACCCATGTGTTTTTCGGGATGTAGGAACTGAAATCTTAGGAGAAATGGACAAGTCGCAGGAATCACTTTTGCGGTAAATATTGTTCGGTTGAGCAATATTTCCATCCGAATTCTTTACTCCCGTGAGTTTACCCGTGTTATTGATGAGCTGCGGTGGTTTAGCTGCTGTTCCGTATAACGCGTTCCCTGCCCGACTACCACGTCTCATTTGTTCAACCGAAGCATGTTTCATACGAAACCGGGTGTATTCTTGTCTCACTGTTTCGATTACCTGTAACAAGAGTAATATTTCGCCAAGTTTCATACGAAACCGGGTGTATTCTTGTCTCACTGTTTCGATTACCTGTAACAAGAGTGTAATAATTCGTCAAGTTTCATGCGAAACCGAGTGTATTCTTGTTTCACTGTTTCGATTACGTGTAGCAAGAGTTTAATAATTTGTCAAGTTTCATACAAAACCCGGGTGTATTCTTGTCTCACTGATTCGATTACCTGTAAGAAAAGTGTAATAATTCGTCAAGTTTCATACGAAAGCGGGTATATTCTTGTCTCAATGTTTCGATTACCTGTAACAAGAATGTAATATGATTCGTCAAGTTTCATACAAAACCGTGTGGATTCTTGTCTCACTGTTTCGATTACCTGTAACAAGAGTTTAGTAAATCATCAAGTATGCTGTAAAAGTATGCGTTTGGTTAAAGTGCAGCGCAAACGAGAAAATACAATATACAAGTATTCGAGTTCGACTACACTATTGTGTACATTCCGGAAAAAAATTTTTTTTTAAATGAACAGTTACGCGGTATGATTAGGAAAAGGAAGCCCCAGATTTATGCTTAGTGCCAGTCTAAAAACCTGTATATAATCTAGGAAAGCCTAAATTTAGTGTGAAGCTTTTACTTTCTCTCATCCTAGTTTAGGATATTTTGACTAAGACTGAGCCTAATTTGTGGGTTTTCGTTTGGTATATCTACAGTTGCATAGATTCCACTTAACTAACGTCCCTTACAATTACTTTGGGTTTTGCGTAGCTGTCGAATCGGGACACTAGTTGAACGAGCATGTGTTTTATATAATGACATTTGCCTAGACTTCTAGGTCATGAATTAATTTGCATTTCAAGTAGCAATAAAGAAATGTTTGTCGCCGCGTTGTATCGGACCCGAACTCTTAGATAAAAGTCAGGATAACTAACCATTTGTCTGTATTGGAACTATGCATAGGATCTTTAAGACGCTTTGCAAAACCAAGCAACACTGCTAAAATCGTTTATTCGCCAAATTTCAGTTACTACACACATTCAAACGTAATTAGTTATTTGTCGAACAACTGCAGGAGTTAATTGGTTAGTCTGAATCAGGCCAAATCTGAGCAGGCTTTTCTGAGCTACTGCTTAGTGTATCTTAAGCATAATATCTTATACATCAGTTATTTCTATCCGGATTGCTCTGGCCTTTCCATAAGTTAAGCTAAGACATTTAACAGGAAAAGCTAGTGCTGATGAACGTTATTCAAATTTCAAAAAATAATGCATTTTGTGTTTTTACCTCCCGATTGGTGAAACAGTATAAAACCGATATGAGGAATCCTTGTATTGCATAGGCGAAGTTAGAGATATACGTGTACGCTGCCCAGAATGCAATGTTTTCATTAGATGGCTTGACTTGTAGTTGTTGAAGAACATTCGGAATACCGAGCAACGGAATGAGCATTGATGCTGCTTTGACACTTTTTCTTAAAAAAATAAGTCGTCATGTAGTCGATTGGTTGATTAATATGTAATTGTTCAGCCACGTTAATACTGAATATAAAATTGATCCTTCTATAATGCTTTTCCATTATTTTCAATGTTAAATATACGTTACACTGAATATTTTTTCATGCTTCTATTACATTATCCAGTTAATTTAATCCATTATAGATTAACGAGTTTAATGTCCGTAGACAATAGATTGAAAGTATATACAGTTGAGATGCTATTTTATTACAATTAATTTCGTTACCCTAAATCTGATAGACATTTCATGTCAATTGTATATCGCTGTTTTGGAGACACGCAGCTTTATAAATTACTTGTATGCTATATCTTTATCTCTACCCCACCAGAGGATATTGGTTCACCGCTTGTAAATTGACCAATTTTTTGAAAACATAATTGCTCGCACTCAATGCATTCATCTGTACATTTGGTGAGGATACTCTCTTATGGATAATGATTCAAAAGTAGTCGCTGTCATGACATAATTTGATAACATTGTGTAGGCTTACGTAAGCAACAATTAAGTATGATTGACCAACGGACATTTATCGTTTCTGCTGTAGCAGTATCACATAATGCATGTTGGATTGCACATAATTGCAACTATAGATGCCTACGAAGATTTGTGCTTTGGTTTTACGCAAAGTGTGAAAGCTACCTGTTCAGTTGCTGAATTCTAAATAATTTTATCAAACACTTCTTTCAACCTACCCGAATTGCCATTGTGCGGAGTTGGATAGAATTGATTTGATGTGTTGCCGGACGTTGTTGAAAATTAGCGCTAGCATACACATTTTTATGATGCGGATTAATGCACCCTAGCGGTCAGACTCTGTGAAAATTATTAGAAGCATCATTTCTGTCATCGGCACATCAAACAGATATTTCCCTGCTGTGGTTAAATCGTTTTAATAAAATTCAAAATTCATCTCTAACTTGATTTGTTCCGATTCAGCTGATCCTTGCGACTGCCGCACTTTCTTCGTCAAAACAATCATAATAACAACCAAAAACATAATGTTCACCTGAAATATACAAAAAAATTATGTCGGAATGTTCGACAATTTTGAAATTTGTCGATCTTTCTTCCAAATTAACCAATTTCCGACTGGAGGTATCACCGAAAAAACCCATTTTCTGTCGGCACCATCGACGAAACTATACGTTAGTGTTACGCATGAAAAAACATACCAACAATGTTTATATAAAAGCTTTTATTAATAATAATTTTAAAAATTATCTCGGAATTTTTGGCAATTTTGAAAATTATTAATAAAACTCTTATATAAACATTTTTGGTGTGTGCTTTTCATGAGTAACACTAATGTAAATTTTCTTCGATGATAAAGACAGAAAACTTGTGTTTTCGGTTATACCCCAGCCAGAAGATGGTTATTTTTGAAGATACATTGATAATTGTGGCAACATTCAATTTGGATCGACGCGTTGGTTCAGAAAATATGTATTTCGTCAAGTTTTACCGCGGAATTTTTTTTTCGATTTTTTGGATCCCCAATGGGCGTTTGGTTCCCAAAAAATTGAAAAAAAATTTCTTGATAAATTTATAATTTTATAGATCATTCGAGCCATATTGACGAGCTGTGTCGAATAATGCAAAATTCAGCTGAATCGTTTCATTGGTTAACGACTTAGGCTTAGTCTTAGCCTATTCCTAAATTGTTAATCCATGAACCAATTCAGCTGATTTTTACAACATCCGACTCAGCTTGTCAATACGGCTCGAATGATATATATAAAATTGTACGATTATCCAAAATCTCGAATTTCGAAAATTTTGGGTACCACGGGAAACCAAAAAATTCTAAAAATATTTGTCATAATCCGATTGATTTGGATATTTTCTGAGCCGCTTCGTCAAGCTGAGTCGAATGGTACCAAAATCATCGCTGCATTTTTACATCTGCAAAATTTTCGGGCGAGGGTATAACCGAAAAACAGAAAACTCTGTAAGCGCTTGCTGTCCAAACCCAGAGATTTCTACTATACTGTAAATGTTTACTTAAATCAACTTTATTTAATGATTTTTGAAAACTTCGCCAGTCCCGGGGGGGGGCTGCCAACAAACTTTCCTAAACCAACACAACTTGGTAATTCGTTCCATAGGTCAATAAACCAGCACTGTAAAACGAAAGTTTTAAAATGTTTGATAAGAACTTAGGTTTAATAAGTTTTCCTTGATGTCAACGTGTATTTGACTTGTGAGACATTATAAATAGGTTAGCGGAGCAAAGATATTCGGCATTGGGAAATTTTAAAACCTTAATTTAATAAGTTCTTTGTTTAAACGGCGTAAATATAAAGGCTCAATATTAAATTATAGTAATCTTTCGTTGCATTATTAATCAAAGATGCCGATTCGCCCTGCTAGCCTATGTTTGAAATAGCGTTGTACTTTTTCCAGCTTGTCAATATTTAGCAAATATGTCGGCATTGGGAAATTTTAAAACCTTAATTTAATAAGTTCTTTGTTTAAATGGCGTAAATATAAAGGCTCAATATTAAATTATAGTAATCTTTCGTTGCATTATTAATCAAAGATGCCGATTCGCCCTGCTAGCCTATGTTTGAAATAGCGTTGTACTTTTTCCAGCTTGTCAATATTTAGCAAATATGAAGGCGACCATACTGGACTAGTATATTCCTAGATATGTCGCAGCCATGATATATATATGACATTTCAGTGAAACAGGGTCACACTTTATAAAACAACGAAACAACATATTAATTAGTAGATATGCTTTTGCAACAATGATGTTATAGTGCGATTGGTACTTGAGGACGTTACTGGTGATAAGTCTTTACACTGTGAAGCGGAAAGGAGTTATGCTGTTTTGGATATAATGCGGTGTTCACCTTACATCGACATATATACGGCGACACGGTGTGCTTGACACTGTCGAGAAGTGGTCATACCCCTAGCCAGCTACCTTTGAAAAAATATATAAAAAACATGATGGTATCTAAGACATCCTGTTGTCGAAAGTGTGCCTGACTCTGCGTGGTATACATAGGTTCTAAACGCTGGGAACATTATAACGTGAACGCCGCATAATACACGAAATGTTGGGATCTTTTGCCCAAATAAAATATACTACATTTCGGAGCGGAAATAAGCAACTGTCGCCTTTTTGATTAATCGTTCAAAAACACAAGAACATTTTGAGGTCGCACCGCGATTATCATCGATGTGTGATAAATTTATGTATATAAAGTTTAAAATCATTGGCTAAAATCTTACAATTAATATTAATACAAGAAGGATGGTCGTTTATATATCAGAAATAGAGTAGGTCCTAGAGAACTGCCTTGAGGAACTCCTGATATAACGATGTGAAAATCAGAATGAGTAGTATTTAATTTTACTTTGAAAGTCCTATCGTGATGAAAAGCAGTTATCCACTGTAAAACAGGGTCACAAATTCATTTATTTGAGATTTTCTGGGAAAATTTCACACGCGAGATTGTAACAAAAGCTTTCGCAATGTCAATATAAGCTACGTCAACTGATTTGCCCATGTCTAACGCATATAACCAGTCTATCACAGAGTCAAACAGCTGCACACATGTTGATCTGTGCAAATGAATCCATGTTGATTTGAGCAAATTATATTAATGCTTTCAAATCAGCCGTACGACAGTTATTGATAATAGATTCTATTATTTTACAACAATTAGAGACCCAACAATATTGGTCTGTAGTTAAAAGGATCCAGGGCCGGCGCTAGGAATATGGGGGCCCCCCCCAAAGCCGCAAGCGGGGGCCCCTGCCAAAGTTGTAATTACAACATCAACTTATAAAACACAATGAAATATGTCCAGAGTGAGATGCAACACTTAGCCTGAATCACGAGAAAATCCTAGAACCTAGGGGTGAAGTGGTAAGAATTTCGTTTGGTTTTTTGAAAATTTTTACAATACCCATTTTTGCCAAAATATGTAGCACAAAATTGCAGAAATCGGGGGCCCCCAAAAATCGGGGGCCCCCCCAAATGATGCGGATGATACTAAGGTAGCGCCGGCTATGAAAGGATCTGATGCGTCGCCTTTTTATATTGAGGAATAACATCAGGGCACAATCATTGTTTAGGCAAATTAACATTTCATAACGATTGCTCAAATATATGTTGGCAAATAGATGTTGTAAGCGTCGCTAAATATAATATAAATGTGTCCATGTAGCCATACAGAGAATTCGATAGTGTCATTTGCAAATATTGATAAAACCAGAGGCGGTATACTGTACGTCATATCGTTTCGGGCGTTACGCAGGCTGTACGACGACAAAACTTCTACATGAAAGATTATTTATGACTCAAACAATGTACAAAGTTCCAGAAGACAAAATGTATCTTGTTATTATGTGTGTACCTGGCACATTTGTAATTATTATAATGTTACACACCTGCTTTTGATTATCATTTTTACACACATATATACATATATGTATATATTCGTATATAGTATAGAATCCAGTAAACATATACACATATATGTGTATAGGATCCAGTAAAATACGGATCTCATCGCCAAACGGTGAGTTCTGATTGTAAAAGTTATAAATGCGACAAAATTATGTGTTTGTATGAGCCACTGCACATGTGAGCTCAATATCAATGTATCGCATATAGCCATATATGGCTTTGCTTTTTGAACATAATGAACTCAAAGGTCGAGTCGCTCTAGTCGTCAAAAAAATAAGGCCAATTTCATATCTCAGGAACCAGAGGGCGCATTTTTTGAAACCCATCTTGGAGCTACCTTACCTGCCAGGTGAGGTCAATTGCTAAGCACCGCATTAAAGCAAAACAGAGTTTTGGTTTATAAACAAAATGAGCCCAACTTCAGCCAAATCGCTCCAGAGATTAAGAAGATATGATCAATTTGGTGTTTCCGGGGATCCCAAGTGCACATTTGAAAACCAATTTTGACCCAATCATGTAGCGTGTCAATAATGCGCTCCAGATAGCTTCGTAGAATTAAACTTTCTGAACAAAATGAGCACAGTTATGTCAAGATCACACCCGTAGTTATCGCGATATGAGTCATAACGTGTTTTAGTGCGACCTCTAAAGATCCTACCCGGACACATTCGGGCCCTCTTTTGAAACGGAAACGGTGGGAATTGGTTTTTCGTACGATTATATGGCACAAATAGAGATTTCAAGCTTTCGAATGAACCCTCGCGCGGCGTGATATGTTAAATCAGAAATTGAGTTATGCGTTTCAAACCAATAAAGAACCGACTCGCAGACGCCGTCAAATTTTACAGTTCTGACCAACGAGAATTCTTCGTTGACACTCAGAATTCAAAACGAATATGAACTACGGAAACAGCTAAAATACTATTCAAAAATTGTAACCTCTGTGTAATTTGACATATCGTTCCTTTTGAGTGAATGGCATTCGTCGTTTTCGAAAGCGACTTGAATAGACCTGATCAGCAGAGAACCATAAAACTTTTACATCACGTATCGATATCTGTAAAACAAATTGTAAACTGCTAAAGATATATTATATAGGTACTGTACGAAACCTCGGTTTCAAGGTTCATTAAATATACGGAAAAAATTGCCGAAATATCAGAATAAAATCGTTGTAAAAAGCTTGTAGATAAACCGATAAAATACCAACTCTGCGCAGGAATAAATTAATTTCCATGAAAATTGCCAAAAATTTAGTGACCTCATTTAGCGTTTTGTGTGTTGGTTGTCAGTCCCGTCAACAGACATTTGGGCGTGGACCTGTAGAGCGCAGAACACTTGGGGGTAAAATTAGCGTCCGGGATAGTTGGATATGCAACAGGTGGGCGTGCGACTTTTGGACGTACGACAGTTGGGATTGCAAAACTTGAGTATCGGCTACCACTGGGTGCGCTGTAGGTGAGCATAGAGCAGAGTATGGGTTCACTCCCGCCAAATGTTGAACCACCGGGTAATGGGTTTCCTCGCGTAGCGAATATGACGCGGATTGTGGATAACAAAGCTTCGTTTAGTGGCCGATAACAAAAAGGTTACGTGATTCCCGTTCATGGTGTCTTCAGGATTACTTATTGAGCCAGATGGTGTTATTATTGAAATCACGAGGTTACTCGAGCCTAGACGTAATATAAAGGCTGTCATTCATTAACGGGAACGCTAAGGGAAGATGGTGCTACGGGGTAATTGGGGGGCACCCGGCAGCTGTCTTTTTTCTAATAAAGAAGGAGGGGACGCCCCCGCTCGCGTACTGCTTCCCTGTTCGTTATCTAATTTGCATAACATTTATCTTGCTTATATAAGCAAGACCATTAACCTACTATTTCTTAACCGAAATGCGTAGTTGGTATAATATTGAGCAAAATTTTGGCTTTACCCGCCGACTGAACCTAGATTGCTCGGATTCAAGTTTTGTACGCAAGCCACTATGCTATATAGAAGCTATTGCACGTTTTCAAAACCTCACAACGTGAACCAACAACAACGCACGTGCAAAGGCACGCCGAACGACAAACTCTGTAGTTATCACGCCACGCAGTGTACGCTGCCAAAAATGCGTCAATATACGAACGGAAGGTTTATGTCGTCGAGTAAATCCGATTCAGGAGAGGTCCGCCCCACAGAGAGTAGGTAATACGTTATTTGAGGTTAGTTCATATGAACACCTATGAACTAACCTCAAATAATGGCTTTACTATCCCACGGCGAATTTCTTTTATTCTCATCGATGCAAGTTGAGGCAAATATTGTCCTCCGAATTTTTTGAGATGGGCTCTCTCAATTACGTCAGCATCAGCTTCGGTCAACGGCTGCCACTGATCACCTTTCGGACTAAGCATAAACCAAATGCCACGAAGTAATTCAACCCGATCACCAGTATAGTATATTGGATCCGCGAATTTAAATTCCAGCTTGTCCAATTGAGCTGGCTGATTTTGCTGGTCAGGAATATCGACTTTATACATGTTGTCCAATATTTTAACTGGAGTCGAAAGGATTTCCGACAGGATATCTGTTTGTGAAGTGCCATTAATTTCGCTTGCATCAATTGGTATCTTGTGAAATTTCCGATAGATGAGTTCGAGGTGAAGAGATTCCCACGACGGTAGAGCTATCCATTCTGATAGGCTAAGAGACGGAGAACGGGATGACTGGTTCTTCGTTGAGCGATTGCGAGAACTTTCTGGTTGGCCAGGTGTTCGATAAAACCATCGACATTCTCCTGCATTCAGTTGTCGCACTGTCGAGCCACGCCGAGCATGGGCATGCAGGTCTTCAAACAGACGACTGCGGTCACTTTCCTCAAGGGCCTCGCGATCTTCAGCTTGATCTTCGGGTGTAGATACACCGTTTCGTTCCTGAAATTAAATTAAGTACGCTGTAAAATAGGCATAGTCATATGAGTATACAGCCATATCACCTGGCAATGAAACGGGCTTTAGGTAGCATATTCACAATAATATTGATAAAATCGTAACCAATTACCTTCAACCGGACCTAATGTTTTTTCTATTCCGACTATAAACCTACGCCTGAACTATACACCATAACACCTATTTTATAAGTTTTTACTGTTTTGTAGTTCTATGACTTTGCTAAGCAGTGATCTCGAAAACTGGGCCAAATTAAAAACACTAAAAAGTATTTGCTTAATACCATGATGTTTTCAGGCATAAACGCAGGAATTATTATTATATATATAATTAATATATTATATAGTTTATAATCTAACCTTCCCCCAAAATTTAAAACCCTTTTTCTCTTTCAAAATTTTTTTCATTTCCCTTTGAAAAATTCCTTTATATTTTCTTTTCCCAAAAATCTCCTATACCCCTTCCATCTCGCATAAAATACACAAACACCCATGGCACCTTGCTTTCGTATTTTCCTCCAAAATACCCCTCCCTATCCTAAAAATATTTATTTTCTCTTTTACAACCCTTTCCTTACCTTCAAATAATTTAATTAACTTTGTGCTCTGCAACCAGTCCCCCTAGTGCTCCGCAAACCCCTCCAACCCCGGCTACATCCCTGAAACCTCGGAGTGTCCGCATGTATGTTCAACTACATTCTTGGCAATCGATCTTCCATGTTTAGAAGCAGGGATCAAACAATCCGTCCTCTCAGCCCTAGATTTACAATTCTGTGGATCTCTACAATTTTACAAGCTTCTTCTACTAAAATGTCTACAGTCGTTGATTCCCGTCTGTAATTCTATTTTTTGTAGAAACTACATATTTTGGCAATTTACACTATAAGAGTTTCAGCCATGTCAACTTTAGGGATCGGACGTTATAAAGTTATAAAAAAGAACAGCTTAGAGCGAGAGGTTCGGGGCGGTAGCCTCCCGACTTAGGCTTAGGCTTAGCACATGGCTCATATATTGCTTAGGCTAAGACTAAGGCTTAGGCTTAGTATATCGAGAAAGGCATGGCATGCATTATACTTCGTCCCCTAAAGTTGGCATGGGCCGGATTTTCTATGAATTATTATGTAGCAGTTTGGAAAATATTTAGTAGGGACCTCACGACCATAGTGTTACATTAACGTTCCCGTCGTTTTAGACTGCTATCGTTAAAATTGTTATAATACGAACATCAATATTAATTTTACGATAACCTACAAAGTTAAAACAAACTACACTTACCTCATCAGAACCCATTCATTCTATAATTCTATGCTTATAAATACAATAAACGAGAGTTAAATTTTTCAATTTATACAGAAAAGTTTAATACGACGGGTGTTAGTTAGTAGTCGCAATTAAAAACGAGTATATAAGCTGAAAACGTGGGTAAATAGGTGATATAAATATTTTAATAATTTAATACTGACCAAAGCGGCTTGCTTGTCTTGAGTTATGAGTTTCGGTAACCCCTCAGAAATAAAATATATCAGTAATATTTACAATTTTACAATGTTTATAACAGTAAAAGTGCTATAAATAGCAAAGGCGCCTGGGTCAATGAATTCCCAAACACCGCACAAATAGGCTTTACGAAATTATTTGTTGAAGAAAAGAAGGAAAAAATTCAACTTCAAAACGTAAGACATAGCAATGTAATTACGACACCATATTTTATCCGCCGCAGGATATAATTCATAAACGGAAATGATAGGAATTTGTTTGGATAGTCACAGCGTCTTACGTAGCCTGAGCGTCCGTACCTATGTAAAACTTAGCTTGGACGTAGCCAAAACTTTCAGAATGCAAAGCATAATAAAATATATCTTTGCTACAATATTAGAAATATACGATATAAATAGTAAAACCAAATTTTTTTCTCAGCTACAAGACTGTCGCGGCGTATTAAACTGAAAAGCTATCTACTCTAACAAAAATTCTCTTCAAAGTAGCCAGAAGTGGCGTTTCAATATTCTTGTTTGCTTTTTCCTACTGATAAATTTTATAATCAGCGGCTGTTGTTGCTCTCTTGATTTTAGATTGTCATGAAAAAAATGTGCATAATTAAAAGAAAACAGTTAAATGTGTTAGGAAACGAACGAAGATTAACGTAAACGAGCCGTCGGGCAATACGCCATCGTGCCATCGTTAGCAAGCAATAACGTTATCGCTATCGTTAACTGGGTCCAAGTAGCCCTAAGGGGCGGAAATAAAATGCAGGTCATGCTGTTCTTGATATACTAAGCTTAAGCCTTAGTCAGCCTAAGCTAAGGTTCTTATATGACACATACACTAAGCTAAAGTCGGGTGGCTTCCACCTCCAAAACCAAGCTCTAAGCTGTTCCTTTCCTAACGTTATAACGTAACGCCTCTCAGGATTACTTGGGCAGTTAACCGTACGTCATCAGTCAGCAATTTTTGAGCGTTAACGGCCACGAAAGGCTACCTATATATACCTAATCTATGTTATTTGCCAGTATAAATTGTAATAATAACTGGCATTTATAGGGATTTCACTGTATTTAGTTTTATAGACAAAAATTTAATGTTACATTACGAAAAAATCCGTCTCTAGCACTGCGTTTATAAACAAAACTGTTGCAAATATACCCAGGAATGATCCTGAAACAGTTTGAGTAACAAACGACTCGTCTGACAAAAAAAATTTTACATAAACATATTCGAGTGCTGATAATCAAACACAATTATTAACAAAAATGTGGTTTTGTAAACAGGAAAATAGCCGAATATGATAAAACTATTAAAAACTTAAACGCTGATTTGTATTTATACAATGTGAATCATTAAATTATCCTATAAACAACCAGAATCCGTGAAACTAATAAAACATTCTATGTGCCGAATTTATTAACATAAAATGACGATATCAGATATTTATATGTTCCAGTATATATTTAATTCGATTAAAAATTCATTATGTATACTGATTAGTTTCATTGAGCTTAGAGATCAACTGATTATTTCGCTTTGATCATTATAAGTGTCGCCGATGTTATAGATCATGTAGTTTAAAACTGAAGGGGAGGATAAACAAAATATTTCCCATAAATTTTGTGGGTGCGACATAGAGCCCACAAATTTGAAATTTTGTGGATACTGTTAAGTTCGATGCACACGGTAATTTTGTATGTGCTCGCTGTAATACACAGTAATTGCTCAGTTAAATTTGAAAATTTGTAAAATTTGTGGGTGCTAAGAATTTTGCAGGTGCAATCAAGTCCAAATAATTTTAATTTTTGTAATATAAATTTAGTTTTCATCTTTGAGTTTTAACACAGACAATCTTTTATATAAACGTCATATTTTGAGGCAAAATTTTAATATGATTTGACATACAGCCGCCTTTTTTACAATATATAATAGAAATTTGAAAGACAGAGTCATCAATATGTGAATAGAATATAATATTGGCAACGACCCGACCTGTCCGAAGCATTCGTAACCTGGGAATACCCGGTGCAACAGTGGATTCTTCCCCGTGGATCCTTCCCCCTCCCCTGTGGGAAAAATCCGATAGCGGATTTTATCACCCGGAAACAATATACTGCTGAAATATTCCATCATGAAAAAGGCCACTAGTGAATTTTCCCCTAGCGATGGATTATTTGCCCAACACCACGTAGGTGTCTCTTCTCTTTTATCCTGTTTTGAGACAGGCGTTTCTGTGAAATAAGTCTATTGCACAAAAGATAAACATGAAAAGCGTCAATTGCATTCTATTGTTAAGGCATACATTTACGCAAATGCTAAACGTTTCTGCAATAACGTAGAAGTTAGTTGCTCGGCTGCCGGAAAAGCAGAAAATAATAGAAATGTTTCATGAGAACCGCAATTTTAGAGGCCACTTTGGACAAGACAAAACATACAAAGCCAATAAAGAAATCTATCATTGGAACGGCGATGTTGAAAGATGATATCGCTTACAATGCAACCTGTGACTAAATATCAAAGAATTTACCCGCTTAGCTGTAAGCAATGTCTTCCACTGCATTCTGTTGCCGTTCCAGCAGCGGTGTGGAGTCTCTGCTGGTATCGATATAATGGAACCTTTCACTGAGTCAACCTAAGGTAACATTTACATTGTTGCGGTAAACGATCATTTCAGTATGTGGGTGGAGACCAAAGCTGTAAATAAATCTGATGCGTCGGTTACTTTGTACTTGGACGATTTATTTTGTCACCAGGGATGTATGAATACAATCATCTCGAATCAGGAAAGAGAATTTATTTAGTATAACTTTGGCAACCTTAGCTGACTGCAAATTGATCGCAGAATAATATCAAGTTATAATGCAAGGAGGAATGGTCAACGTGAACGTGACAACCGGACACTAAAAAGCAGTTTTGCTGAAAATTAATAGCAAGAATGTGGCAAACTGAGATAAATGTCTTAACGGGCGCTTATGGCTCATAGCATCACAGTACACACTTTAACGAATCTCACACCGCTCAAAGCAGCATTTTAAGAGGATAAAATCAGGAGAAAGTCAGCATAAATAAACCGTTGTTCTACGGAATGTTTGAAAAACTGCAACAATATAAAGAGTCATGGACAAAAAATTGAAAAAGCAATCTCAATTGAGTCCAAAAAATTGAGACAACGTGTAAGCGCCAAAATGAGATCAGGCTGTTGGACAAGAGGTTACTAGTAACTCGTAATAAGCTTCAGGTTTGTCGGAAAGGGAGAAAGTTTCAGCCAAAGTGAGACCTTTATGTTGCGCAAGATGTTACTACTCGTAATAAGCGTCAGATTCACCAGAAAAGGTCTAAGTTTCAGCCAAAATTTACCAGTTAATCAGCTGGCTGTAGATTGGAACGCCACGTTCCACATGGCAGTATCCTTGGACCGCTGCTATTTAACATCTACACTGCTCCATTAGTTGACATTATAATCAAAGCAGCATTCCAAGTTTTGTCTTATGCAAACGATGTCCAGATCTACAAGAGTTTCGAATTTGAATTCACTCTATGATACTATTAAACTTGTGGAGAACTTCATGGTTAGGGTTTTCCGTTGGCATTCCATTAATAAGTTGCATTTCAATGGTTCGAAAAGGCAATTAATATTCTTCAGCTGCCAGCACTTGATTATTCAGCTTGTAAGGTTTGGCTCTACCAATGTACAAATTTCAGAATCCATTAAAGTTTTAAAAGTGTTCTCGACTCGCGTTTGTTTTTACTGATCACATTAGTTATGTCTGTTTCAAGTGCAACTCGTTTTACGTGAGGTATCACAGCTTCGACCTCAGCTAGATTCTGAAGTTTCATTGCCTGCATTCTTCGTGCATTCCTCATATACCGCTTCGATAATTGTAATGCACTGTATTCAGACACGTCACGTCTTCTCCCACTTCGAACGTTTGCTTCATAATGCGGATCAAATAGAAACATGCATGCAACGTCGCGAACACATCTCGCCTATGACGCACCAGCTACATTAGCTACCAATTGAAGGTCGCATTGAATACAAGATGGTGGTACTGGTACATCACTCTCTTTCTAATTCCTCTCCCCGCTATCTATCTGAAATGCATGAGTAAACTTAAGCTCCGTCGCCCTCCATCCTCTTTTGAAATTAGCGATTGGCAGTTGCTGGTACAGTGTACACGAAATCCATAAAATTATGTGAGAACAAGATAATAGGGCTTTTAGGTAATGCTTCCAAAACGCTTAAAACATATAGGCCGCTTGCTAATTGCTTCTGAAGTGTTACCGAACACCTTACTTTTCGACTAAAAGTTAAAGAACTGAATCTTTGATTTTGTTATCCAACGTAAACACGACATTTTTACGTTTTATAATCTTGTTCGGGAACCTAATAATCTACTGTTATAATTATATTCAAAACGTTCACTAACACCTTTTGCATAATAACTCAATTGATAATTTACGGAATAGCTGCTGTGACGATTGAGCCATGATACTGGTTTATAACGAAAGTCCGTTCAAGTGTGATGTTCGCGAACGTCTTCAGTTTAATATATATGCTGAAAAAAAGTATTAAAACAGTGAACGTACGAACATGATGTTCGCGAACGTCTTGGGTTTGATACATTTAGTTTATCGTGAAATATATAACGGTTGTTTTCTTTTATCGTGTTCGCTACCCCGTATTATACCACCACATCACTTTTAGCGAACAGGTTTTTATGTGTAAAGGCAAACGCACTCATTTATCGAGCAAAAAATTTGAGATAACTATGAAATGTTAATATTTTAAAGCGTTGACTTGCAATCTCCATCGAAATACTCTTGCACGTCGAGGGTCGAACCATGTCATGTTCGGTAACAAAACATACGGATTTATCGATTGGGCTGCCGGATATCCAGTTAAAATTTGATTAAGATTTCCATATTATTATTTTAACATATTTTTGTTATGGACACACGTTCACAAACAATAAACGCATAGTTAATATCCTTTTTAGTATTAACGTAGCGTTAGGACATATATATATGTGTGTTCGCGAACAGCTTCATCTCAACAGTACTTTAGGTTCGCGAACAATTTTTTGCATAAGAAAGCTCGGTCTGTTCGCTCACAAAATTTATAGAATTGTATAAATCACAGAACTGTTCGCGAATCAATCAGACCGTTAAGAATATCAAGCATTGTGTTAGCATAAAGAAAAACTTCAAAATGCAAGTAGCCTATTTAGCGTTTCGGAACGCAGTTACGGTGAAAGTGTAAAAAGGTGCATTGTGTTAGCTTACTTAACTTAAACGTCTTTGTAATTAGATACTAAGCGTTCCTAAAACAGAAAAGATTTGAAATAGCGTTTAGCTATTGTAACTATTAGTTTGTTATCTAACATTTTGACATGATGTCAAAAGAAGATGGTAAGCGACGCAGCCTAAGTTTACTCAAGCATTAGTCGTCTTGCTGAATGCCGCTACTCCACGTTAGCATTGCATAAAATGCCTGCTTTACATACATTTGTGCAAGAATGTGGAACTCATTAACTACAGAATTACGGTTTCATGGAGTGTCTGCTGAATGTTTCTAGAAAAAATTGAAAATGTATCTGTTTCCTCATGATTAATATAAAATCAATAAGACTTTGGCTGAGTCTTTTACGAAAAAGGCGCTTCGTAAATCCTATACTCATGCTCATACTGAACTGAATACTTTGTATCACTCAAATAATATCTAAATAAACCCACCAAGCAATTACATCTGTGATTCGGGAACACAGAACGATGAAATTTGAACAACGAATGTCAAAGTTTTTACAACAGCAAAATTCCTCAGTTCTGATTTTGAAGTATACGATGGCAAAAATTGGGCAAGATATCCAGCGTGTTTTATGTTGGTACAACATACAAACAGCTTTATGCTTGGATAACAATACACTTGATCACTCTGATCCTGTTTTGAGCACCAGCAAAAACGCCCTGCTTAGGGTGATGGTTGGAAAAAGGGTGACAACTCTGCCGAATTTTACTGTAAAACCACTGCCTGTCTCAAGCTAGAATGAAAGATGGCTACATGGTCTTCGGTAAATTCCAAATCCATTGGAGGTGAAAAATTAACTTGTTGACTTTTTCCTGGGGGAAATAATTCACCAAAGCATATTTTTGTGGAAGACGAGTTCGATAGTTGATTGTTTCGGGTGAAAAAAATCCATTAAATAGGGATCAATTTTAGGTAACTAGAAAAAAATATAAAATATTATCAAATCTCAAATGCAGATATAAGGCCCATTATGTGTGATAAAATTTGATACATTGTTAAGCAAATAAAATTATTACAAACCGAACTCATTGTAAATTCTCTTACAATATTGATATATAGGACTTATAGATTTCTTTATTTAAAGCCCTCAGTTCTGGGGAATAGATGAACCTATTTCAGTTTTCCCAATTGATTCCACTTGGAAAATATGCTTTACTCCACAAACCTAGATACATTGTTAAGCAAATAAAATTATTATAAACCGAACTCATTGTAAATTCTCTTACAATATTGATATATATGACTTATAGCTTTCTTTATTTAAAGCCCTCAGTTCTGGGAAGTAGATGAACCTATTTCAGTTTTCCCAATTGATTCCACCTGGAAAATATGCTTTACTTCACAAACCTAGATACATTGTTAAGCAAATAAAATTATTATAAACCGAACTCATTGTAAATTCTCTTACAATATTGATATATATCACTTATAGATTTCTTTATTTAAAGCCCTCAGTTCTGGGGAATAGATGAACCTATTTCAGTTTTCCCAATTGATTCCACCTGGAAAATATGCTTTACGCCACAAACCTAGATACATTGTTAAGCAAATAAAAATTATTATAAACCGAACTCATTGTAAATTCTCTTACAATATTGATATATATGACTTATAGCTTTCTTTATTTAAAGCCCTCAGTTCTGGGAAATAGATGAACCTATTTCAGTTTTCCCAATTGATTCCACCTGGAAAATATTTTTTACTCCAGAAACCTAGATACGTTGTTAAGCAAATAAAATTATTATTAACCGAACTCATTGTAAAATCTCTTACAATATTGATATATATGACTTATAGCTTTCTTTATTTAAAGCCCTCAGTTCTGGGGAATATATAAACCTATTTCAGTTTTCCCAATTGATTCCACCTGGAAAAATATGTTTTGCTCCACAAACCTAGATGTCATAAATGTTTTCACCCACATCAGAATTGGTGGAATAAAACTGAATATGATGGTGACATCTAACAAAACGGGCTATCACTGGATTTATCATAGTCGCCTGTTATTAAACGAGTTAGTTTAGCCAATTTATATTTAAATATATTCTTAATAGTTAATTTTGAAGGGTATATATAAGATTATTCGTTTTTGAATATACATCAGTATCTGTATTCCTAAACGAATACAAAATAAACGGTCTAAATTGCCTGGTTATAAGAGCATGTGGGTCCAAACTCGTTCGAATTTCTGAGCTAAGACATCATGTTCGGTTCCACAGAATTAACGTGGGACCCTAAAATTGAATAAAGCGTTTTAGATGAATTCAGTTTTAGGTAGAATTTACAATATTTACGTGGTATAAACTTATTACTTAAAAATGTTTTTAATTATTCAGGACAGATAAAATCAGGACAGATAAAATAATGCAGCTAAATGTTTTCCTTAGTTGTTGTTTACGATTTGCACATCCCAGCATATAAAGTTTCTGTGTATTATTGCAATACATTGGATTTTAAATGTTGAGCTTATTTTTTAAAGTAAAACTTTTACTTTAAATCAATTCATCAGAATAATCAACATGGTTAAACTTGACTAGCTATAAGCAGGTCGTAGTGTCCACGATATACTAAGCTTGGGCTTGCGCTTCAGACTAAGCCGAGATCCTTATATGAGTCTTATACTAAGCCTAAGACTAAGACAGTGAGTAAAAGTGCCGAATCCCGCAGTAAGCTGTTCTAGTAAGGATATGTAACGTTACGTCACTCAACTTGACTCTGAGCCAGTTTAATGATTCTTCATGTTACGGATGCTCCCGAATAAAACCTATGCTTTCGGCGCATCTTCTTCTGTGCAATATTTTCACCCTTCGGCCTGACAGTGAACCAGTTTAATGATCTTTCATGCCACTGACGCTCCCAGTAAAAACCTGTCGTTTCGACGCATCTTTTTCTGTGCAATATTTTCGACCCTTTGCTTGACAGTGAACCAGTTTAATGATCTTTCATGCCACCGACGCTCTCAGTAAAAACCTGTCGTTTCGACCGCATCTTTTTCTGTGCAATATTTTCGACCCTTTGCTTGACAGTGAACCAGTTTAATGATCTTTCATGCCACCGACGCTCCCAGTAAAAATCTGTCGTTTCGACGCATCTTTTTCTGTGCAATATTTTCGAGACTTTGCTTGACAGTGAACCAGTTTAATGATCTTTCATGACACCGACGCTCCCAGTAAAAACCTGTCGTTTCGACCGCATCTTTTTCTGTGCAATATTTTCGACCCTTTGCTTGACAGTGAACCAGTTTAATGAATCTTCATGCCACCGACGCTCCGAGTAAAAACCTGTGGTTTCGACGCATCTTCATATGTGCAATATTTTCATTGATACTCAACAACTGTTTGGCGATCAATTCGTTGCTGATTTTGCCATGCCATCCTGAGAGTAAACTGTTTTCGATAGCATTTCATTCCGAAAGGATAGCAGTCTCTAGGTAATCATCCCCCATAAGGTTTCAAGATTCCGCGAAATATATATAAGTGTCGACTATTCGAACTTCCGACTATAAGCTTGTATTAGCATTGTTCCCTACTTTGTTGAAGCTTATGAGAACTCTATAGGATTTTTGCAGTCTTTCTAGAAATCCCTTTAATGTAACAGGCCTGTTCCGGCCCGTTACGTTTATTTTAGAGGATTTCGGCGTCAGAATGGCCTGAGCGCGTCTCAAATCGAACCAGAGGTTAAGGGAATAAAGTCTTCAGGTGTTGCATGGTGCCATGGTGGTCGATAGTTGCGTTGCGTATTGTTGTATAGTACATACATTTTGCCTTTGTTATGTTTTGTCATATATAACCTTTGCCATTGCATGGTTTATTGCATGATTGTATGTAATTGGATAGGCTCATGCGAGCCCAGAGGAAGTGTGACAGGTTAGCTGGTCAGGTTTAAGAGGGTAAGGAGGCTACGAGAATCTTTGACCAGATTGAACAGAAGACCCGAACGGAACTCGACCAACCACCTCAGTTCCCTATTGAAAATTCAAAATTTAGACCGTTCGGGAATAGGAGGCCTTTGACAATTTAAGGGGTCGGAAAGTGATCAAACTCAAGACTATCAACTTTACCTGGTTCAAGCTAACTATAGCTTAATGGTCACCAAAGTAAGCTGAAACAAATGGGTTACGGTAGTTTCCAATTATTCGGAAATAACGGACCTCGGGCCTGTTTATCGGCCCGTAACCGTCCAACGGTTCAGATTTACCGGAAATGCCCCGAGTACTTTTCGGTAGAGAGTTTCCAGGGCTCTCGAACGAGCCCAAGATATCGCATATCGCTGGAGGATTTCACGAGATATCAGGGGGACAAATAGGTGAACATTCAATCAACAGCCAATACTTACGCTAGGTTTGGTTGGTGACCATGGTCCCGAGTGGACCTGACATAGGCATATATGGACATATAATTATGTATATATGTGGATATGTGTGTGCTGCCTGATCTTCGTGTCTCGGTATGTCTATTTTCCCGCCCCCACCGTATCAGAACTTTTATTTTTATAGCATCCGTTGACGCCCAAAATGGCCTGACCCGCACCCTAACAACCGGTTTTCTGGTGACCATCGGATCACTGATTGAAAGTATGCGTGTTTCTAAGTAGTGTATCCATATAGGCATCTGACGAGGCCAGGCGGGTCTCGATCCGACCAGTCCTCCCGCTGCCATATAGCTCACTTCCCTGTTCTATAATGCACCACCTAGCAATACGTATGTCTCCTATACTCGTTCAGTTACGTATTCACACCGCAATGATCGCTTATAATTCGCCAACAATGAAAACGCTCGATAAGGACCCAAACGAAGAACAATAACCTGATCCGCCGACGACAGACATCGAAAGGGACGAAGGAGGCATGTCCTAGGTGTATGATAATAACCGAATTGACAATGCAACAATGCAGGAATTGCTAAATAACTGCGGGAAACAGCAAATAGTAAAATGATTTCATGAACCGGGAACCGCCTCAAGTGGATGATACCACGCAGTCGAGTATGTAGGCGATATCACAAATGCTCGACCACAAATACGGTCTCTGTGGAAATGAACAAGACGACATTGATTCTGTAGAAATGAAATTAAAAGAGATGCAAGCACTGCAAAAACTTTCGAATGGAAACTCAAAAGCAAATCGAACACGTACGCAACGCTGTAACACAAAGGAACTGCAAATGAACGATGGATCAAACGCTGCCATAATTGTCTGCGGACCTAGCGCGAAGAAAAGGGCATCACACATACACTGCAGCGCTGAGCAGGATTTGAATTTTTGGAATCGCGAAAAAAGCCTCGTCGCATGGACGTTCAACGCTTCCGCGAGCAAGTTGTTTGTCATTCGGACCACATGGATTCGGTTAGGTTGCTAACCGACGTGCAGATGACATCATAAACAGTGGTGAAAACGGTAAGCGGTATCTAGCTACAGTTCTATCTAACTATCGCGACGTGTTCTCGATGTAAAAGCCTATCTCGGAATCAATCCCCGAGTTGAACATATGATCGAAACCACGGTTCAATACCCCGTGCTGTTACCGCCGCATAGGTTGCCATTTTGCAACAGAACTGAGACATCGCGTTAAGTGCAAGAAATGGTTGACTAGAGTATAATTCGTATATAGGTCATTCAGCCTCTGGGCCTCGAACAACTTCAGTCTTGCGAAGCAGTTGACTTCTTGAGAAGAACCTTGAGACCTAACATTCAGAAAACAAATTCGGAGGCTGATTGTAATTAACGTTATTTTTAGTAAGCGTTAATACCCTTTCGGGGACATTTCGTATATATTACATTATTAACTTAAAGTACCTATAGCCGACATAAACACCCACCCCGTCAACGACAGAAAACATAACATGGTGACCGCGATAGTTTGTAACTGTGGGCTTAAAATTTTGTAAATAAAAATCGTGGTTTCCGCAAAAAAAATGATTTCAATAATCTTGAACTAATGAATCCCCTATACGAAGCCAGTATTATTCACCTGTCCCCACGGTTGTGGGGGGTCTCATTGCTGATGACTCGTCGCCACTCTTCTCTGTTCACTGTATCTGTTCGATATGCGACATCGGGTATTGTTGCCATTGGCTTAGCGGCACGTATCGAAAATGCTGGTGACAATCGTTGACTGTTTGACGTCGTCAGGTCTCGTGAAGATCTTCCGCGCGTTCGGGTCCTGGCGTCCGGCGGCGTTGCGTTTGCCAGTGACTTCGGGATCGTGTTGTCGGACATCCTCAGAACATGGCCGAGCAACCGCAAACGCTCCCACCTATAGTGTCAACACCTCGGTTTCGTGACCAACTTCTTCGACGAAGGTCTTCATTCCTGATGTGATCGAAGATTGTTACGCCTAGAATCCACACGTGCCGTAGGCCCGCAAAGGCTGACGTTGCACTGTTTATGCGGTTTTTAATCTCAGTGTCGCAAGCCCTGATCCCGTAAAAGTGCTGCCCAGGTAACAGAATCGTTCGACATGTTCCAGCACAGAACCGCTCAGTACGATGTCTTGATGTCTGTCGATGCAGCAGGTCATTATCTTGGTCTTCTGGGGCTGATGACCAGACCAATGCGCTTTGCAGCTGTGTCGACTCGATTGAGCACATCTTGTAGTTCGCCGACTGACGATGCGGCTATGGCTATGTCGCTCGGCATAAGCGGCATCTGTGAACTTCATGCCATTTGCATCGAAAATAACACGGTCGTCGTTAGCCAGGACGGTCTCCATCACCCATGCAATTGCGTAGTTGACGAGGATGGGGGACAAGATTGAGCCTTGTCTCACTCCAGACGTGACCTCAAAGCGTTCAGAAAACGTGTCTTTTATTATCACGCGGCAATAAGATGGTTCAGACTCGACGTTGATTAGGATCAGACGATCTTGGTCGGCACGCCATCTGACTTTTCTAAAGATTTTCGGTACAGCGATGCTCGGTGAACTGAGTCGAACGCAACTTTGAAATCAAAGAAGGTCACGGCAACTGGTCTGCGATATTCATGGATGATTCTGGAAGATGATCCTCATGCTAAGTATCTGGTCGATTGTGCTGCGACCGGGTCGAAAGCCGCACTGTTGCTCCCGTTCAAATTGTTCCCAGTGTCCCTTGAATCTATTGTAGATTACTGCTTCCAGCACCTTTAAAGCAATATTCAACAGCGATATACCTCGGTAGTTGCAACAGAGTGAACTTGTCACCCTTCTTGTGGAAAGGAATGACGATGGCGGTACGCCAAATCTCTGACATAGCCTCTTTGGCCCATACGTCGCAGATTATCGCGTGCAGCGTATTTAAGAGATCTCTTGAGTATTTTATAGCATTCCGGTATAATCACCGTCCTTTCCGGCTGCTTTTCCGCTGCGAAGATCTTTTACCCCTTTAGGACTCTCGTCACGCGTTGATTCCTAGTGATCGATCGCGCATTCGTCGCAAAATACTTGAAGAGAAGGTCGTCACCCTTTAGCGGGTCTGCTGGAGGATCTTTATTCAAGAGTTCATCGAAATGCTCTCTCCAACGATTGACTTGCGCGGATTTGGAGATCAGACTCTTACCCGTGCTGTCGCGTATCATACCACGCACAAGATTCCGGCTGTGCACCTTGTCTGATTAGCTCTGGGAGGCTGCGGTCATCATGTACTCTAGCTGCTTCGTTCATCTCGATGGCAAGTGCCTTGAGCTTCTCATCCTTAGACTCTATGATGCTATGGTGCGAGCTGGACCTGAGAAGAGTCGATTTCCTTTGCAGCATGACTAAGCAGGCTCGGTTTCTCTCTATTGTAGGCGCGTCTAGCCATCGATCCCGCTTCTTCGGTCTCGGCTTCGATGCAACATCGCGCAGGGCTGCCAGTAATACCATTATTTATACATTACTAATAGGGAAGCCAGTAGTACCTTTATTTATACCTTACTAGTAATTAGTAGCCCTCATAAAGTCCCTAACTGACCAAAGATATCAAAAAATTTAACTTTTCGTGGCTAGATCAAAATGTTTCTTTGTAGAACGCCACCACAGATGGCCAAAACTAGAACACCCACGCTATGGAGTCGGGATGTACTGTAGTTCGCAATTTTCGTATCAGAGTTCAGAAATTCGGCCCGTGTACACCAGAGCCACCTAATGGAAACGAAGTTCAAGTTGAAAGAGCGCATGAGACTACGTCGGAAATGATAATGAAAGTGGGTGAATACCTTCGCGAATAGCCTACACTAGTCGCAGTTGCGAAACCTATTTTTTGACGAATAACGAGGCGTATATATAACGCATAACGGAAAACAAAACTAATCGCGGCTCGAAAAACTTCACAACAGGAAACGTAGTAATACCAGACGAGGAAATAGAAAATAAGAGTCGAATATTATCGATGAATGCAAAAGCTGAATGCGAGAGGGATCCGTAGAAAGGCATAAGGGTCCTTGATGCGAAATGTACATGAATTATGTCAAAGCTGTAAGCTGAATAATAACCAGATAAAAACATTGTGGGCCAAAATGAAACAAGTTTGGAACCAGACGGAACAACGGAACAATGTTCATTATTCACAATATAGGAAGAAAATAACAATACACATATGGTCGCTGAAGAACGAATAATGAATAATATTGATGGAGTTGAGAAAGAATCTGTGCTAACGAGTAAAGAGCGGGTTATCTTGTCTCAACTACGAACGTGCTGTGAATCTCTGGTGCTAAATCGTTACCTCAGCCGGGATGGAGAAGAATCTGCGCATACACCGATTTGTCGATTGTGAGGAACAGCACACGAAACAGTTGAGCTCATCTTTAACGATCGTCAATCCCTCAACATAGCAGGATCTTCGGCAGAACTGGATCTTTCAGCGGACATATGTAATCTAGAAGTTATTCTCGAAATCAAAGTCCGCGTTTTGCATTTATTCGGGGTCTCGGTCTACTGGAGGAAGAGTAACAAAGACCTCAGTTGTTACACTCCAGAATGCCAACAACATCAACCACTGAATTATATTGCAACGATTTCAGACCAAAATCTGGTGTTTGAAGAAAAGTCGGAAAATAGCAAAAAAATAGCGCACGGTCAGCCCAAGTAATTATTCTATGATCAGACTTGTATAGGCAATAGGACCTGTATTTGTACATCTGCTGGACTTACTGTTAGCACTGT
>JASANE010012734.1:0-14420 GCA_030248225.1 Trileptium ribeirensis
TGTGAAATGAATATGGCAGCCTGGCGGCTATCCGCACAAAAATTAAAAAAATATGTGTTAGACATTTGCATAAAAATCACAACGAAACAGTACAGAACTGACAAGGGTGTTAGCTGTAACATTTCGTGTTAACTATAAACAGCCGTTTATTCCGACACGCACGAATTCAAGTAACGAATATACCTTCTTGACCAATGAAGCGCCAGCCAAATATATAGTTCGTATATTAAAAGGTTAAAAAGGTATTCCATAGTGCAGAATATATAGATCCAATTGTGATTGCGTTGACAGGAAAGTCGACAATTCCGCCAGCTAATGAAATTAAAAAGTCATTATTATATTATGAATATTAAAAATATTTGTGCGAAATCGAACCTGTTTGAAGCAACATTAATAAGACCAAAAGCGGAAAAAATCTATAATAGAGAACCATCTTCTGTGCGCATTCAACCCTGCCAAAAGACAAGCATTTTACGTACTACTAGTATATGCTAACTTCCTAAATTGTGAAATTATGTTTACCAGATGCTATATAATAATGCCAAGTAATTTTCCTGCAAATTTACGCCTGTCTTTATACACGGCTATAAATGTATCAAATAACCTACATTTCCATAAAAAAATTGATTCTATTTTAATGTCACTCAATCCTATTCTATATACATATTCCAAATTACAGCACCGATTAGTTCAACTTTCTGTCGATTAACTGTTTTCGGTAAAAATTGATTCTAATAACGGCTAAGGAATGCTATTAAAGATTTTATGGCTTACACATACGTCTTACTTAATGCATTAGTTATTAGAAACGTTTTTAATAGAACATGAAGTGTGTACCTTTGTCTTGGAAAGAACAAAAACTCAGTAAGGAATTGTATACGAGAGAAGGCCGAGGCAATGAAGTAACTATGAAACAAAGTTTAGCGGTGTACTAGAACGCTCGAGTAACGATGGTTTAAAGAAATGGAAAACAGGTATACATTTGCTGCTAAACAATCTTGCATGTAAGGAATCTGCAGTTACTTGCATTCCCGCACTGAAATAATTAAATTTCAAGAAAAGATTTTGATCTATGAAAGTTTTGAATAATGTTATCTTGTGGATATTTATATACTAAACGGTTTGTGAAGTAATTTGGAATATGTATATAGAATGGGATTGAGTGACATTAAAATAGAATCAATTTTTTTATGGAAATGTAGGTTATTTGATACATTTATAGCCGTGTATAAAGACAGGCGTAAATTTGCAGGAAAATTACTTTGGCATTATTATATAGCATCTGGTAAACATAATTTCACAATTTAGGAAGTTAGCATATACTAGTAGTACATAAAATGCTTGTCTTTTGGCAGGGCTGAATGCGCACAGAAGATGGTTCTCTATTATAGATTTTTCCGCTTTTGGTCTATTAATGTTGCTTCAAACAGGTCATTTCGCACAAATATTTTTAATATTCATAATATAATAATGACTTTTAATTTCATTAGCTGGCGGAATTGTCAACTTTCCTGTCAACGCAATCACAATTGATATATATTCTGCATTATGGAATCCTTTAACCTTTTCGTGTCCGAGCTATTATTGGCTGGCGCTTGGTCGTTCAAGAAGGTATATTCGTTACTCGATTCATTCGTGTCGGAATAAACGGCTGTTTATCGTAACACGAAATGTTACAGCTAACACCCTTGTCAGTTCTGTACTGTTTCGTTGTGATTTTATGCAAATGTCTAACACATATTTTTTAATTTTTGTCATAGCCGCCAGGCTGCCATATTCATTTCACCATTTGATGAACTGTGCATTAGAAGCTATCGATTCATTGCTGTTGTGTTAACGGAAAGTTTCATACAAATGAAATAGGAGTACGGTAAATATCTCGGAATCATACAATCACGGTTAAGACGAATCAAAATCGAGTCACAGTGATTCACGCTGTTGAGAAACTTATTATTACTTTTACCACTTTTCGATGTTGGTAACGTGGTAAAATTGAAATGAAATCTAATGTAAAAGAAATGACAATTCCAGATTGATCACCTGGACGGTCTCTATCCCATCCCGAGACTGCTAGTAAGCATGCTGTACGTGGACCCCTGTTAACCGTTGTCGAGACATTCTTTTAGACTGAAGGATTCCCCGAGTCATTGCAGATGAGCAAAGACCTATCATCCGAATAATACATAATTATGGAGGGTTTCAGGTTGTTTTTTCTATTAATTCCCGTTATACTGCAAGGATTATGACACAACACTGATCTAGCATTGTAGGTTGCTGTGACGTACTTCTCGGAAGAAGACAAAATAACTAGATTTCAAACAATAACTCTCGAATGCCCGCACACGTTCGGACATAATACATAGTTTGTTAACATTGACACTAAGGATTCGCTAGCCACAATTACAGCGATATATGCTCTAAAGCTCAAGGCAAATAAGAATAACGATCGTTAAGTGACTATAATAAGTGATTTCGATTTAGATTAAACGACATTACATGACTATTCAAACAAACTCACCACTCTCACATGAAACGGGTGCTATGCTGTCTCACTATGCTGTCACCCTACACAGTTCTCACATAGCATGCTATCTGACGCAGCTATTAGCTAGTTAAATCTAAGTGCGTTTATTTTACATATTAGCTAATGAAATATGAATTTTTATACAACATATATATTGACCAACTAAATGTTTTCCTAAAAAAGTATTAATTATAATTAAAATTCATAATAGTATATAAAATTGTCATAAATACAGTCCAGCAATGGTAAATTTAGATGGACCAAGTTTCGTTGTTGCTTATACTTTTTTGTGAGTAAACAAGAAATGAATTCAAGTTTCATTTTACATGCATTTAGATTACGAAGTCATGCGCATGAGGGTGTGAAAAGACTCAAATGTGGAGGACTCAAACAGTTGTAGTAGTCATTACAGCTCGAATCTGTTCAAAATTCCGATCATGTCTGTGACAGTTACCTATGATTTTGAAAACAAACATGTTGGGTGATTTCAACAGCAGCACTTGTCGTTTTTACCTTCATTCAACCAGATTTGCTAACCATTTCTTCTGAATTTACACGCTGTTGTAGAAGCGGTATGCAACTATGTATTAACAATGCGCGCCGTCATAGTGCGTCTACAAGCATAACCCTTCGGTTCGGACCCGACAAATTTCAGTGTTTGTGCTGGCGTAATCCATCTCCGGATTATCAATTTTTATGCTTCATACGAAAATTTAGCAATTATGCTAACCAATAGCATAAATCATCGCAAACATGATGGGCATTACATAATGGTTTTGCCTAAGTTTGAGATAATCTTCTGAAAAATTTTCATGGAAGTTTAGCAAATAATGTTAACCAACAGCATAAATCATCACAAACATGATGAACACTACATAATGGTTTTGCCTAAGTTTGATAATCTTCTGAAAATATTTCATGGAAATTTAGCAAATAATACTAACCAACAGCATAAATCATCACAAACATGTTGGGCACTACATAATGGTTTTGCCTAAGTTTGATAATTTTCTGAAAAAATTTCATGAAAGTTTAGCAATAATGCTAACCAACAGCATAAATCATCACAAACATGATGTGCACTACATAATGGTTTTGCCTAAGTTTGATAATCTTATGAAAATTTTTCATGAAAGTTTAGTAAATAATGCTAACCAACAGCATAAATCATCTCAAACATGATGGGCACGACATAATGGTTTTGCCTAAGTTTCATAACCTTATGAAAATTTTTCATGAAAGTTTAGCAAATAATGCTAACCAACAGCATAAATCATCTCAAACATGATGGGCACGACATAATGGTTGTGCTTAAGTTTGATAATCTTATGAAAATTTTTCATGAAAGTTTAGCAAATAATGCTAACCAACAGCATAAATTATCTCAAACATGATGGGCACGACATAATGGTTTTGCCTAAAGTTTGATAATCTTCTGAAAATTTTTCTTGGTAGTTTAGGTTACTTAGTAGTAGGCCCGATCTTACTATTTGTTTTCGTTTAGCTACCTAAATAAGATCTCTAGTGTAATAAAATGCATGTGCGAAACAACATGACACTGTTATTAAGTTTGTTTAAATGTTTAGTTTTTTAGTATTTTGGCTCATCTGTAATTAGCTACTGAGTTTTTCTAGAAAACAGGATTATGTCGATGCTCAATTTCTGAAAATATATCTAAATTTTTTCATGAAACAGAGATTTGGAATATTTCGCCTCAAGGAAAGATAACTTATCACAAGGGTTTTCGAAAGTATTGCCATAAACTGAACATTGAAATACATTTCGCGCTCGCTCTATTGAGAGAGCACAGTTGACTCAATAATTTTTTAAGAACAAAAACTTTATTCAAAAACTGCACATTAATACTATTATAGTTACGATATCGACTTGCCATATACGCACATATTGTTGAGCTGATTCCAATAAGTTATTTCAAATGTGCGATCGTATGTGCAGAAATATAAACAACATAATACAAAAAGATTTCGAGCAATCTTTGATAACTTTTGTTACAAAATGACAAGTATCGCACCTACAAGTCGCTGTACCTTCTCAATTAATATTGCTACACAACTTGGAGCAATGTTTTACGATGTACAACTTTCGTCAGATGCGGATTATAGCTTTGTAGATATTGGCGAACGCAGTTGGCTTAAACTGATGCAACAGCGTACAGTGGGTCAAACTAGAAACATGAAGTACGTAATCTAATAAAAATATATGACAAATTTCTCAGCTTTCCCGTCGCGCTAATAACTGCCGTATGAGAGCGAATTATAAAACACAGCCACAATGAACTGTGTAAGAAACATTTCGATATGATATCATCACATTGGTTATTTTATATCAAACTCAACGTCGGCTGCTTACAAATTTAACGCAAACTAGGTATCTCACTTTCTTCAGTATATTGTTTTTATAACGGGCCCGTTTCCCACAACTGCTATATATTGACGAAATCGATGTACTCAATAAACTGAAAACAATGGTAAGTAATTAAATTTACACTATGCTACTTTACACCCAAGGCTACGCGGCAATGCTCAGCCTGCCGATCACAAGTCGTGTTAGTTTACATAAACGCCATGACAGTGGATGACAGTTTCTGCTACAAGTTGCTTATAAGAAAACAAAGTGAGACATGCGACTAAGCCGTAACTGAGGAGATAACAAATATTCACGTCGACCAAGAGGCAATAGCAGCAGCCAAGTGCAACAGAAGAGGTGTGTGTCTTTGTTTGCAGCTAATTAATAAAATTTGCTTCGCCTCAGCCTCAAAACCTAATTATATAAATTTATTCCTTGTAAATACAGGTTCAGCAGCACAACGACGAGGCTGTGAGCGGATAAAACGAGCTAAACACAAGACAAGTAATAATAATAATAGTAATAGCCAGAATATAGAGTGTGTTTGGTGTATGTTTATTATGAATAACGAATGAAAATACGCACATGATTTGTAGTTGTTCTAGTTGTGATTCTTATTGTCACCATCGCACTGGACGAAATGAGATTCAGGAAGAGCTTGCTATACTAACGTGATGCACGAATACACGAAGTATTCTCGTTGACAATAATAATAATAATAATAATAATAATAATAATAATAATAATAATAATAATAATAATAATAATAATAATAATAATAATAATAATAATAATAACAATAATAAGGTTTAATATAAGAATTATTCACTATTATATTATTTAGAGCCAGTGACCACAGAAGGGCGTTCGATGGAAAACAAGTGAGTCAACGAAAGCGCGATAAAATGAAAAGCAAGAGCCTCTGGTCACATGTCCGCGCCTTGACAAAGACGTTGTTGTTTTTATTGCAACAATAATGAATATCAGTGCAGTAGACTATAAATCGTTAGTGAAAAAAGTGGTATCAAGGAAAACACAAAGGGCCGAAAATTTTGGACCATGGCGACAACTCACAGTTCAGACCCCATTGTTATATCCAGATGCAAATGAGTCAAGAGAAGTTCGAAATTTTAACAATGATCTGTATAATTTTATATATAAATCATTGTAAGATCTTAATCTTAATATAGTTCATAAGGGGGTTCTGTTTTTCGTCGATGATAACAAAGACTGCTGAAATTTAGAAATTAAAGAACAAAATTAAAAAAAAACAAACATATATGTCTGGTTTAAGCTCTAACAAGTCAGGGTCCCGGCTCAAAAAGACACGCCCAGAACGCAACTAACTATCACTATTTAGCTAAAGTCAAGTATTACGAACACAGCTAGTGAAATAAGTTGAATTGTAGCATCGTAGAAAAGTTGTGTCGATTCACAGCTGTTGCGACTTTTATTCTATGAATCGGAGCCTGGCTGAGTAAACTGCTGCAACAGTTAATAGTATTTAACTTGAAACTATAATATATCCAAACAATTATAAAAAATCATCGAGGTCGGTCGAGAATGGAAAATATAACAGGCACAGTAACAACTAAATCAGATAACCAACTAGTAATTGTACTGAACATCAACTGGCCCTCTCTGCTGTGTATACATATCTTTGCGCCATACAAAACGAGGCTTTCCATGGAAGAGCTGCGCCGCTGTGCATATACCTGGAATTATTTAGTACTACGGTGCCTTGATGATTAGCTGATTGTAGCAAAGGTCGTGTACCAATTATTATTTATCTTACCTCAAAATTGCCGAAAACTTCAGAGGACTTTCTCGGCCAGTACGGATAGCATTTCGTTTCACCGCCTTCATTCAATGCTGTCAACGTTACAATAACAACTGCACCTTGCTCCCATACCATCTGCCACATTTCGCTAACAGTATTTTCCAATGGACCTTGGCATGCGATATATGATGGATTACGCGGATCATGATCTGTCTAAAAACAATAACCACTATACAGTGGAGAAATACGAATGAATATGCAATTACACGTTGTTAACGGGTAATAGTAAATTTTGCAGTCGAAAGCATAATCTGGCAACATACTTGTGTGATTGTTCTTAGAATGTTTGGTGAAGTCTTGCTCATTTTTCCCACAGAGAAAATCAAACCAAATGTTTAATTTTTCACGTTTGCGACTTGGATACTGTGTTCGTGCTGTGACTTATTGTGTATATTCCGCATGAGTAATGCCGTAACATAGGTCTAAATTTAACTGAAACGAGCTATAATTATAGTCACTGCTGAGGTACCGTTGGACACATTATGTGCAAGTGTTGCAAAAAAGCATCTCGTTAAAAAATGGACCAAATATACAATTATTTTAGTAAAAATAGATTGTGATTGTCAGCAACTTGGCACTTTTGCTGAACAGATATTTCGTCGGAAATGCGACAGGTTATCCATTGTTTCTTATGTTTGATATATATATATATAGGCCTATCTGCGACATATGTACAAATTGATCTAAGATATCCAAGCTATCACGACCCAGCTAAATTTGTATATTAAATGTTTTGAGCGGCCGATGTCACCTTTAGGATCGGACGTTATATCGTTACAAAAATAACAGCTTAATTGGACACATAATCTATCTAAGCTTTCACGTGGTAGCTAGGTTTGTGTATTAGTTTAATAATTTAAACTATCTAAACTATTTTTGTAGCTTAATTTGAATATAATGTATTGATATAAGCTGTTAAAGCTATCACAGAACAGCTAAATTTATATATAATTTATTGGTTTAAGCTATCACAGCGCACCTAAATTTGTATATAATTATTGATCTAAGCTATCTAAGCTTTCACGGCGCTCTCTTAACTTTGTATATAACTTTCTAACTTGCGTAAGCTATTTGTGCTTATATAATTAAGTTGCAAATGCAATCAAGGTTTTAGTTTTACGTTTTAACTTTCGTCGTGAAATTAACCGCACAAAATGTCGTATTTGTTCGGCCTCGGACTATGTTGCCCACCTGTATTGTTTTGAAATGTATCCCCTGTAGGTATAAAGAAGCCAAGCGTACGCTGTCGAATACATATCAATTACTATAATGAAACTTGGATGTAAAAGTACATATAGATGCCTAGAAATATATAAATATAAGCTAATACACAAACTTTAGCAATAATAATACATCTCACGGAGATGTAGATACGCGTAAGCGTAAACAGCTACTATAGGTATACAGTGACAGATAAAAGAAAATGTGACGGGGGCGCACATACCTGGATCCAAGAAACTGTAACGGTTGGGGAACGGGGTGTATACCTCATAGACTAGACGTACATAAACGGCCAATGGGTTGCTGTGCCCCTCACGCCATACTTATGCCACCCTCGCCCACCCCCTGAAGGTCATAAAACGCACCTGCCACACCGCCGGCACCAAAGCGTGCGGAAAGAATTGAAAAACGCGTCTAAAATTATCTAAAATGGAAAATTTGCACAATTTAGCAAAAATTGATGAAAATGTTGGCAAACATTGAGGGAAATTGGCAAAATTTTGCAAAATTTTAACGAAACTGGAAGAAATTCAAAACATATATTGCTGGCCTAACTGCGACAGGAAACTACGCTCCACATTAGATCAGCCTATATATGTATATTTGATGCATTAAGAGTAAATCTAGTAAAAATAAGCGTAAAATCTAGTGTTAGTATTGCTTATTCAGTGTGATAGTGTTAGTTAGTTTGCATCTTGTGTATCTAGTGTTTGCACATTCAAATAGGTAGGGTGTATGGTACTACTTAGACAACCCCGCAATCATTATTGACTAGTATTATTACGGCTGCGAACTAATGGTTCGATGTTCGGTTTTTGGACGTAGAAAATCAATATAGTAACAAACCAAATATGCAGCAAAAATTGTTGTGACATTTTGTTTTGCAAAGCTGCTCACTGTTAGCAGCAGATAACACAACTTTTGCAAAGAAACACCTGTTTAAGTATGAGGTGTTGTGACAGACCAGAGTTAGGCCAACTAAAGTGGCTAAAGTAGAATACTGCTGTGCTCATCATATGTCCAGATTTTGTAATGGAACATTGGTCGTTACCTGACAATATTTGATATCAGAAACATTAACGCTTAAACTTAACCAAGATTTCAAGAAGTAATACAAACTCAATAAAACAATCCTGCGCTCACTTACAATAATAGAAGCATTGATGTAATCTGCGCTGTGAAGTTTTCCCGAAGTCATTAGTTCCAAACGAGAATGGTCATCTGTGAATATATATAATATTTAATAATATTAAAACGAAATAACATCAACACGTGTTAATTATCAGATTTGTTTCCACGTAACACTCGTTAACATTGACATATTATTATTTTAATAAGATAGGTTTGTTTTTAACAATGCTGAACACATTATCATATCACAAATGAACAGAGGTTTTAATGTTTAAATTCACACAATTTTAGTGGAACTTTTGCATTTCCTAACTGATTTGGATTCCAAATTGGAAACTGAGTCAATTCAAATGTGAGTTGTGCGTTAATCTCTGTAAATTTTAAATAACAGAAGATATATCTCAAAAGGCCACGAAAGCCGTTAAAAATGTTATTATAGTAGCATATTTTAGTTTTCTTCTACGGTCTAATGAAGTATAAATTGTAATTTTGACTGTGTCAGAAAAATTATACAGCGAGGTCATAAAAATAATAAGCTCTAGTGAAGATTTCTGTTCATTTATGCGAGAACTGCGATAAGATGGGTGCATGTGAATAGTTATGGTAAAACTAAAAATGGTTTCAGTTTCGGGTCTCTGTTTAAAAGGAGTTTGTTTTAAATTCAGTTACGGAAAGCTGAAATGAAATTCACTGATTTCAAAATCGACTCGTTTTAAAGCGATTTGTTTTAAATTGGTTCTTGACTTAAATTTTAAAATCCGTTTTCTGTTACGCACATGCGCTTATTTCTAATCTGGTTGATGTTAACGATTGTGTTTTAAATTCACATAGTTAATAGTGGCTACTCGATTTAAATTCATTTTACTTAAGGGAAATGAAAACAAACAACAAATGTCAAATTATAAGTAGTTTTTTTCATGAAAATGAAATTAAATAGAGTCGATCAAAATCGAGTAAAAATAAAAGGGATTTTAAAACGAGAAATTTAATTGATTCCATCTATTTGAAACAACAAATGTCAAATTATAAGTAGTTTTTTACATGAAAATGAAATTAAATAGAGTCGATCAAAATCGGGTAAAAATAAAAGGGATTTTAAAACGAGAAATTTAATTGATTCCATCTGTTTGAAACAACAAATTGCAAATTACAAGTAGTTTTTTTCATGAAAATGAAATTAAATAGAGTCGATCAAAATAGGGTAAAAATAAAAGGGACTTTAAAACGAGAAATTTAATTGATTTCACCTTTTGCAATATAATATCATAGCGCCCGCATTGCTCAGGGGCAGAATTGTATAATCTAATGGTATTTTGACACAATTATTGATTCATGAGACATATAAATTTAAAAAAGTCTCTCTCCATGTAGAATCATATAGATGACTAGTTTCATCACATTTAGGTGTTAGTGTAAACTTCCAACTGATGATGATTGTTTCAGGGACCTCAACACTATGGATAAGTTACCTATTTTTGATTTTCTTGCATCTCGATTGTGTTATTACCAGCATTAAATTGATCGGATGAAACCCTTTAGGAAACAGTAAGATCACTCTCCAACTTTCCTACTGTTTAACCCATGATTATTCAATTTTTAGATTCTCTAGATTAAACGCCAAATGGTATATTTTCATATGCTTCAGAAATGTTTTTCTATGAGTATGACCTGCTAATTAATACCTAAACATTGTGCGCATTCTAGCCTAATGTTAGCTGCAAAACTTAAGGCATGCCATATTTGAGAGAAAATTGTATGCAAGCTTGAATTTTAGCTAAGATATTTTATGACCAAAATTTTTGCTAGCTAGCCTATGAAAGCTAACTTAGAATTTGTCGATGAATTTATCCAACCTCAGTTTCAAAATTCAACTAAAGCATATAGGTTCTGAATCTTTTTTGTCTCTATTGATCTCACCGCTTCATTCTAAGCATTTTTGTACTGTTGTTGTGCATGATTAAAGTTGCAGTCAATAAAATTAGCAGTGGCAAGACGCTGGCAATGGCTGCTGGCTATGGTCAGTTCTACATTTAGAAAGTTAGCTTAATTGTGAAAGGTAATTAATCTCATAATGCCGAGTTCACAAAACGTCAAACCAGGGTCACAAATAATACGATAAATTGGAACCACATCAGTTAATATTGTGATTCATTCGTTGTTGAATAATTGGGAGTCCACATTTGTAATAAATTCTGCGATATGAATTAAACACGTGTGGATGTGCCCTGTGGGCCACTATTTGTTTACATACTTAAAATTTAAACTCGTGTTCGATTTTATAATCCTGGAAATATATAATTTTTTAAGATTAAACTAATTGGATTGCAAACATGACGGATTAAGGTTTGCTATTTTCGGAGAAAATACATTCTCAGGAAGCAGAATAAAATATCTGAGCTACACACATTTCAAGATGTTGATTTAATAATTACACGAATCCTAGTCTTATCTACTTTGGTCGTTTGTGTGCGCGGCTTGCGATCGAATATTGATGACTTATTATATCGATTAAAGTGCTTGATTCATGGCGAGATTTGAATTTGTCCAGTATTACGCAGTACCCAAACCAATTCGGACGTTAAAGAATTAATACGCAAAAACATTTTCATAAATAAAACCTACACGGTACAATATCTTTTACTCTGTTTTTCGAAACATTCTCAGGTTTAAGTGCAATGTTCGTAGTGAAATGATCCGTTTGATATCGTATTATTTCGTTCCAGTCTTCGTCCAACTTCGCGCTATTATTCAAATGATCTTCCATGTACGACTAAAACAATACCGTGCTAACCACTACACGATGGAGCCGCTTGAAACGGTTGGATGGTTGTGGTGATGTTCTAACTAGCGAATTGACGTTTCGCCAGCAGAAGTTATTATTTGTGTGATCACTACACAGTGATACGATAACTAGTTCGTTGTAAGTGCTCCTTTCCACACAGGAGGCACATAGGAGACACCCATAAATATCTATTAAATGCCAAAGTTTTGAACCTCAAAACGCTATAAACATGTAAACCGGCACTACAGTAGTGTGAATACACGAATTTTTAATTTTTATTAAAAAATCAAGAGTGAAACATCACGCAAGCTGTACAGCTGAAAAATCAACCGGTGGACACAAAGCTTCTGTACCCGTATGAAATGCTGAGTCAGCAGTCAGTGCATATAACAATAAACGCCGGTCTTAAAGCATTTCAGTAACCGAAAATGTTTATAAGAACTGAAGGTTGATGCTATACCTTGCTAATTGAAAACAATTTGCGGAACACTCGAACACGTTTGCGGTTCCTTGAAACTGCCGCTGTAATACATTTGATTCAGTGCTACCATGCAACACTATACTGCTGTGTTTAATAAACACAACATTGACTCAACTATAATGTGACAAGGCTATGCTTGTCAATGGCTACTCTATGCCGTACCGATGTCTCATTGTTAAAAAATTGAGTCAAGTAAAGCCGAACTATCAGGTCTTGTATTTCATCAAGTTCGGGATTTTTAACCTTGCAATATTATCAGCAGAACAAGATTAAATTGCGCTTAACGACTACATCAAAAAGCGCAATTTTAACATGTGTGAAAAAGATGAAGCCTTGTTTAAAGTAGTCTTAAAGCCCGAGCTCATATTGCGTCAGAGCTGATATGTATTAACGCTGAAGCCGACCCGATGAGATCTGATAAGCTCGATCATTATTTAATTGTAAACGGACAATATGCACCTACCGTGATCTCATTGGATATTATTTGTATTTTCCACATCACATCATCTGGCTCTGATCAGATAAATGTTTGGATACGCTATGCGGAAGCGATGTGAACAACCCATATGGTAGACACTCGTGGAAAGAGGATACAATTACATCAAATGCGACTGCCGTGCTCTCTTTGGATATTATTTGTATTTTCTACATCATATCATCTGGCTCGGATCAGATAAATGTTTGGATGCGCTATAGGATCGAATCCTATCGGGAACGATGTGAACAATCCAGATGCAAACACTCTTGTAAGGAGGATACAATTACATCAAATGCGACTGCCGTGTTCTCTTTGGATATTATTTGTATTTTCTACATCATATCATCTGGCTCGGATCAGATAAAAGTTTGGATGCGCTATGAAATCGGATCCTATCGGGAGCGATGTGAACAATCCAGATGCAAAACACTCTTGCTAGGAAGATACAATTACATCAAATGCGACTGCCGTGCTCTCTTTGGATATTATTTGTATTTTCTACATCACATCATCTGGCTCGGATCAGATAAAAGTTTGGATGCGCTATGTCGGAAGCGATGTGAACAACCCATATGGTAGACACTCGTGGAAAGAGGATACAATTACATCAAATGCGACTGCCGTGCTCTCTTTGGATATTATTTGTATTTTCTACATCACATCATCTGGCTCGGATCAGATAAAAGTTTGGATGCGCTATGTCGGATGTTGTAGGAAAAAAAAAAAAAAAAACCAAACACAAAAGACACAACAAACACCCACACACCCACAAAAAGCGATGTGAACAACCCATATGGTAGACACTCGTGGAAAGAGGATACAATTACATCAAATGCGACTGCCGTGCTCTCTTTGGATATTATTTGTATTTTCTACATCACATCATCTGGCTCGGATCAGATAAAAGTTTGGATGCGCTATGTCGGAAGCGATGTGAACAACCCATATGGTAGACACTCGTGGAAAAAAAAAAAAGAAAAAAAAAAGAAAAAGGAAAAAAAAAGAGAAAAAAAAAAAAAAAAACAAACAAACGAAACACGAGGATACAATTACATCAAATGCGACTGCCGTGCTCTCTTTGGATATTATTTGTATTTTCTACATCATATCATCTGGCTCGGATCAGATAAAAGTTTGGATGCGCTATAGAATCGGATCCTATCGGGAGCGATGTGAACAATCCAGATGCAACACACTCGTGCAAGGAGGATACAATTACATCAAATGCGCCTGCCGTGCTATCTTTGTATATTATTTGTATTTTCTACACCATATCATCTGGCTCGGATCAGATAAAAGTTTGGATGCTCTATAGGATCGGATCTTGTCGGGAGCGATGTGAACAATCCATATGCAAAACACTCCTAAAAGGAAGATACAATTACATCGAATGCGCCTGCCGTGCTATCTTTGGATATTATTTCTATTTGCCACATCACATCATCTGGCTCTGATCAGATAAAAGTTTGGATGCGCTATGTCGGAAACGACGTGAACAACCCATATGGTAGACACTCGTGGAAAGAGGATACAATTACATCAAATGCGACAGCCGTGCTCTCTTCCTATAGCAATACGGAACTGAACGAAGTAGAT
>JASANE010012736.1:0-19725 GCA_030248225.1 Trileptium ribeirensis
AATTTGTTTGTTTCGAAATTTTATCGTTTCAGTAGTCAAGTGGGCATGACAACAATACGGGTCTTTCCAGAACATGACTAGTGTGGAAACCTGGTTTAAGGCTCAAGCCTAACATTTAGAGAGTAACATTGCTACAGTTATTTTCGGCACCATAAGAAATACTTAAACGCATTCAGCGGTTCAAACTTAGAGTTGCTTCCATGTCAGTGTCCGGGTGTTCCGTGTATTTTTGGCACAAATTCAGCGTTCGGGTCCAATTATTTTACTTTGCAAATCCGAGTCCAGCTTTGAATTTTTAAAAGCTACAACTCTAGTTCAAACAGGTGTATAAAGTACAGCTAAAAGCCAGTTGGGCATGATGTTATAATTATGTCTGAGCATTTTATGTTAAAATTGAATCACAGCCAAATCCACTTGTTTGATATCTCGATTTCGTTCATGCATTACCTGTGAAACGTAACTCGCAAATTGTACTCACACTTTAATTGGAAAATTTAAATGCATGTTATCAAGCATGAAATTTGGAAGTTGGCGACGATGCTGTCCGTTTTGTTATCAAAATCTATGTTTATGATGGTATTATGACTATCTTATGTACGTTAGACTGATTCATCTGCTAAACAGAACACTTAATATGTATTGTCGACATTACCGTGAAATGTCGACATTACCCAGATAAAGTGTCGGCAGTAGCCGGAGCACATCAAAATTCGAAGGTTTTGCAAAAACCCTAGTATTAATATACTTGTTCCAACTACAGGAAATAAAGTTACATATTCAAAAAACTTGCATCATTTACGACAAATCTGTGAAAAAAATTCAACATTTCTCAAGGTAACAGCAAAATCTAGGTCGACAAACTTAACCTTTGAAACAAATTAACTAGTCAGAAATTCCGGGTATCTCGACAATAGCAGTTTTGTACATAAAACTGAACTAAAAATTTATAAAATACATAATTTCTCCGCACAGGCATACAGTCGGCAGCAGCAGCTATGTTACGATATAAAATTATATAAACATTATTTATTTTAGAGCAAGAAATACGCGTTCAAGTTTCAAGTTGTCGAGATCACCCGGATGTCGGGATTACTCAGGTTTACTATATATGTGTGTGTCTTGTGTAAATAGACACACATAAATTGTTATATTGCGTTCACCCGCCCAATTGATAGAAAATGTTTATTTGAAATGTAAAATTTTTCTGCTCGTGTGAAAGGTTTTCAAGGAGGTTGAAAATGATGAAATGCTTCATCTAAGCTGAACTCATTTATCTGGGGTCAACCCTTTTTGGCAGGATATTTTATGCCCTAGGACCCCCACTTTGATATTGGCATGAGTTATTAGGTTTACATCTAATGCAGTAATTTGTTAAATCTGCGAATAGAAAGGTTTTCGGGAATAGCAAAAAAGATGAGTTGATTCGTTCAAGCGTACCTGTGACTATAAACGTCGCTTGCTCACAGCGATCTGCTCGCAACGCAACCGTGTTTTGAGACACCTACTACTGGCTTCTCCCTTGTGGTTGGAGGGGAGGCCGGCCGCCCCCCATACATGGTCTCCCGCGGTTCTTTGGAAACCGCCGCCCACATTATTTTGGTCGCCCCCGGTTTTGTTACTGACCACTAACCAGCAACATGACGTGAAAGGTTTCTAAAGTTTCCTAAAAGCGGTGCTATAGAAAATTAAACATTCATTGAGATGTTGCAAATATAGTCTTGAATTTATAGTTGGTACCAAAACACCTCACAATTTGAATAAAAATCGCGACAATTATGAAGCAATTATTAATTATTAATATAAAGCAAAATCTTGTGACCCGGGGACCACCCCTCATATTTGTCGACCCTCTGGTTCAGGAATATTTGCCCATATTCGTGAACCGGTGCGAATCTATGGTTAGTCCCCATACATGTTGCCCCGGTGGAGAAGCCAGTACTAGTTATTTTCTAAAATTGACAAACAGCAAATTAATGCCATGGAACACTGTTTTTCACAGCCAAAAGAATAATAGGAGTTGGACTACAATTTAGCTCAACCCGTCGAGCTTGCGAGCACGACGAAAAGATTTGAGCTTCTTTAGAAGTCGTATTCGATTACTTCAAATAGCTCTATTGCTTCGAATACGCAGCCTAGTTGTCTAATATTTTGTCATTATTTTTACACACTTTACGTTTTTCAACTTTCACTGTCGCTCTATCGTGGATGGATATTATCATCATTCCTTAACTCAAATATAAAACAGTTTGATTTTTTGGTACTATTTATATTAAAATTCTGATGCTAAACGTGCTATTCTATACGCAACATAACTTTTTTGGAGCTTAATTATTTTATTGTATTGTCAAATTTGATTGTATGCTTCCCGTTTAAGCGAAATGCTTAAGTAGTATAAACAATTCTAGCATATTATATTTTACCTGTAGCGTTGAGTCTAAGTTAAATTATGGTACATGGCAGCATTTAATGTACACATATCTGACGACGATAGTATTCAAGAACCTGAATATAGATCGATACCGGTAAGCGAATGGTTTGTCTGTCACCTATATAACTCATTGGCTTGTATGATTCGCCATAAATTTTTTTTATTTACTCAGTAACAGTGTGTATCTGTACGTTTGAGTATAGCTGCCAAAGCTAATCCCAACATATCGCGTTTAAACTAGGTACCACAGCCACTAATGCAAGTAATGGCATAGCCGTGTTCCTTTATGGTAGGTAGTTATTAGATATTCGCTAAGCGTCGAACATATACGAGATGGGAGCACATTTTATCATGCTAGGTCCCTGAAAACTTCTGTTTAATGACTTGCAATCCGTTTGATTTCGTGAGCCTTTTACCGTAGTTATTGCTATTCGTACTCTGCTTAGTATACCTTGTATTGATAGAGCTATAACAGCTGTATTGTTGTCACACATTGACGATCTTAGTAATGTCGAATTTATATCAAAATGGAAAGTTTTGTCATATCAAAGTTAATAAGCCAAATAGCTGAAGGCATTAATCTGTGCTTAATCTGAAAAGTGTTGTTAATCAACACCGTGCGTCTGACCAGTGGTATAAATCTGGGCTCTTTAAGTTGGGTTGGGGCCCTGGTTATTTGAAGTGCCTTCTGGTAATAACTGAGTGCTCGCGATTCCTGCCCCCTGTCAAAATTTTGGGCTTTCACCTGTTCATCGCCTCTTGGCAAACCTTTTGTTTCCACACGGGAAAACACCCAAAAGGATATATACATAAAATTTGATCAAAATATCAGGGAATAACCGGAAACGAAATTTACCGGAACCGGAACCAGTAACCGGAACCGTCCATTTAAACCGGATCCGGAACCGGAACCGGAACCTGGTCTTCGAAATTTATATATAGTAAAACAAATGATGGAAGAAATGAAGGTATAGTGGATTTAAAATGCATTAAAAATAACTTTTACATTAAACTTAATGTATTGCGATGGTATTATTGCCTTTCTGAAACTTTAAAGAGACTGAGGAAGCTAATAATGTTTATTTATCGATCAAATATGTCGGTTTTTGGACATTCAGAGCAAAAAAATGCCTTCCACTATACACCACTGCGTATACTGCGTCAAATCGAATGTGCTTACAAAGCTTGGACCGTAGATACACACTTTCGATCTGTCTCCAGTCGCCTTCCTTTACTACACATACGTTTGTTGCATGTTCTTCTGTAGCAAACTTAAAATTATTGGTTTATATGATTCTAAGATAAAATAATAGATAGAGGTAATTTTCTGATCAGTGTTCAGAGACACTGTTTAGGCTAGCGTTGGACAAACAGTGCCCGTCAGTTAGATGATAATGATGATAACTTTCTAATCAGAATGCTATAGATGAGACACACAGGTGATGCTGCTCGCACAGTTTCAAAATACAGTTCATTGCCAAGGAAGCAGTTTCTGCTTGCGTTGCAGATAACGTTACTTCAGTTTCACCTGATTTACATAGTTTAAAGCGCACTGGGTGGTGCTTGATGCAATTTATGCTAGCCAAGCATAGGCTAAGTACTTCTGCGAAAGCCACAATCTGTTACCGAGTTGGACCGGTTTAATTCAAATGTATCCCACAGACTTCTGGATGTGTAAAATAGCTGCTACAAGCATCGACCTGGCTTTGATTTAACAAACTCCTGCAGGTAATTATGAAAAATTCCTGCTAAAATTATGTGCCCTACTTACGTTTCACACGGCAAATTGGTTAGTTAATCTTTTCTTTGGCTCGGTTGTATTGGAGTTTGATCATTGTATAATATATATTACATATGTTTGGATCACAGATGAAGCAAAAATGTGAAAAATTTCAAACAAAATTTTTAAACCGGAATTCCGGTTCCGGTATGGTTTTTGCCCTTTGCCGGAACCGCAACCGGAACACGATTTTCGCCGGAACCGGAACCGGAATTCCGGTTACTCCCTGCAAAATATCTATTAAAATTATGTCTTGACGTCAAAAAATTCTCAAATTTTATCGAGATTTGCTTCAAAATCGCTTTTTCTCTCCATCAAAAGCAAAAGCGTTTGGGCAGTGTTTCTGACACGATTTTTAACTGTTTTTATCTTGGCAAAATGCCCCCGCTAAAGTCGAGCGCCTCTGGGTCTTAAGCCCGAGGGGGGTTCATACCCCATGGCTTAATTTTCAGCGAATAGACAGCCCAATATATATATATATATGCCAGAAATCGCCTTAGGATACAAAGTTGATGCCGAGTGCTCCCACTTGCACTTTCCGCTATACAGATGTCTGTACTCCTAATACGGTAGGCCTCACGAGCGTACCAGACACACTAGTCTGTGTACGAAAATAAATTTTATCAGTTGACGAGGCAGGGCTCTTGTCAACATTGGACCATGTCTTTCGCTATGCCTGGTTTGCCAAATCGGAATGAAGTATGTACATATGCCGTCGAGGAGCTGTCGGACAGTGGTGTCGGCCTGTATGAGGTCGCAGAAGGTCAAGTTACCTACCTTGAGTCTGGCAGAAATAATATGTGCAAATTACTTGGTCCCAGAGAGCTAGCAGTTATATCATTACTTATTGCTGTAGACAAGCCTTGGAATGTCCACCTTTTTAAAATCGGTCTATGATAAATCAGGTTTTGTGAGAATTTGTGAAGGTACGAGACATGTTTTAAATTTAACTGTGCAATAGAATTAACAACACGTAGATACTAACAATGGATTGGGCCTTATTTTCCTAGGTTTTGTCGAGGTGGAATTAACAAAATATGCTAGGGTTATTTGTAGCTCCTGTTCACCTGTTACTTGTTTATTCTTTTTGTCCGTGTGTGGAGACCATAGCTTATCACCTGATGGATGGATCTTCACAAATTTTTTTCATTTGATCACAAATTTATTCTTTACACGTTAAACCCGCCGACCACGTTTTCCGTGTCAAAATGGCCCCCAAAGTTGGTATTTCCACTTGCAGGTAAAAGTGGGGTTTCCATGGGGACGCGTGTTCCCAGGAAGAATATGGAGTGGCGGGGAGTGGCGAAATTTATTTTTACGCATGTGTTTGGCCATTTTTGCCATGTGTGCACGTTTTCAACACAGATGGTACTATTACGGGTGGTATTTGCCTTATTAAATTATTAAATATTATTTGCCTTATTATAAAGTGTATTTTTGTTTTCTGAATCAATATCGTACATGTTTAAATATATGGAGTGGGTGGGGGCGAACATGTGTGTTTTGGCGATTGGGATGGGGGAATCACCGAGTAGTGAGGATCCCCCATCTATGTTTCGCCACGTATATTTGGACTCTGGAGGTAGAAGCGTCGCAACGAAAAACGGAGTCCACCTTCTGATATCCTTTCATCCAAAACCATAACTTTGCCGTTATGTGCAGTTTTAGTTAAATCTGCCGTTTTCAAGCTATGAGCCAAAGTTTAAAAAATACCCCCAAAAATCAAAAGTTCAAACGTTTGATAATATGGTTTTGCTACCTGGAGGCCAACTTGTCTATATTATACATTTTCATAGAGGTTTTATGGTCTACGAAACCGGTTTCCAAAATGTGAACTTCCATATTGTGGTTAAGTATTATTCGCAGTGGTCTATACAGGGTGCCCGCGGTCGGGAAAATCCTTGAAAATCCGACAAAACGAAAAGTGACCGGGAAAATCCTTGAATTTCGGCATAAATCCTCAAAATTCGGGAAAATCCTTGAATTTGGTTGGAATTCCCTTGAATTTTGTTTGGTATTCAGTGAAGTTACTGCGACAAAGTGCATACGTATATATATTCTTCTAAATGTGTTCAGAATTTTTATCCTAAATGTTGCTTACATGCGAAATGTTGCTTATATGCACCTCCGGGTCTAATTGTTTAATGCACATTCGTTTCTATCTTCCTTGTTATATTTATTCAACCGTATTGGAATGACGACGCGTGCCCTAGTTTATATATAGTCAAAGCCTAGACATCCGGATAGTAAACTGTAAGCCTAAATCAAAGCTTGCCCGATGAGGAGCTTGACTGCGAAATGCACATGTTATTGGCCGTGTTTAAGCCATGCTTATTGGACGCTGAATGACCCTTTTCGTTGTGCTCAGGCGTCTTTTGCCGCTTGCGGTACGGATCTTTGACCTGATAACCTTATCCAAATCACCTCATCCCCAGCTTGGGTATCGTCGCGTCCTCGGGTAACTAACTATACGCTAGGGGAAAGTAGCACATTGGAGTAACAACTGATAGTAACGTGCGGATAGGCATGTTGTTGAAAGAAGTGCTTTTATCGTGCTATGTCCGCCAAGATCATCGAGCGATGTCCACTCAGCTACAAAATCGTCCGAGGTGCAAGTGCTCTTTCGCCCAGTCAAATATCATCCAGTGCATCGTTATGTCGAAGACGTATGCAAGCTCTGCTCGAGACATTGGTATCTTCCAATCGCATAACTCCTCCAGTAGCCGATAAAGCAAAAGAACAGTATGTACAGCTGATTGGTAACGACCAAGCGATGCAAGTTTTAAAATCTTTTGACGAAAGCACCCAGCGCTTAGACGATTTGTTTTTTGAACTTATTGGCAAGTCAGAGGCGTATTCGGAGCTTTGGTCAGTGGCGAAGGTTGTTTTCATTCTTTCACATGGCAACGCATCTGTTGAGAGCGGATTCTCAGTGAATGAGGATTTTTAGTCGAAAATTTGAAAGAGGATTCCCTGGTAGGTCTCCGAATGGTCTACGATAGCGTTCGCGATTGTGGCGGACCTTTGGCAGTGCCAATCACACCTGATCTCGTTAAATCGGTTCGATCGTCCAGATGTCGCTACCGGACAGCGCTGGAAACAAAGAAGTCTTCCGACATAGATTCTGGTCATCAGCGTGAACAGCATAAAAGACGAGCCGAACACATGGTTAATGAACTAAAGAAAAAGAAGCTTGTAATTCAGGCAAACGCTAGCGCTGAACAAAAAGCGATCAGTTCCCAGATAGCAGAGCTCCAGAAGAAGCTGCAGAACTGATGAAGTGGCTGACGTATTGGTTACGGCCCTGTTATGGGATAGGGAGTTTGGCGAACCCTTGCCTCCGGAGTCTTCGGCCTGTTCAAGTGTAAGAAAGGTGAGTAAAAGTCAACGGATATGTAATATACTTGTTTGTGGGATATGGGATCCAGAAATAGGCTTGCAACAGCGATATGTCGTTCGGGAAAATAGCCATAAATATTCGGAGAAATCCTTGAAAATAGACTTCTTCTGGGCGCGGGCACCCTGTCTATAGCCTTACGATTTATGTATTGTCGATATATAGCCGCTGTCGTGGCATTTTAAGAGGGCTGATGTATCTGAATTTGGAACGACAAATTTGTCATTGTATGCGGTAGCGTTGGCGATAATTTGCGGCTTCCTGGTCAGCAAGCCAACTTCAATATCGTGATACTAGTAGCGGTCGTACGGCGAATAACGAATCGCTCAGCAAAGCCATGTCTCAGATGCAATACCATGTTTGAAACACAATATTGAATTATTTATACTGGTTCTGTTTTAGCGTATCAAATTGCTGTCGAGAGCTGTAGACGGTGGCAACGTGTCGTCCGATCTATCTGTATCCAGTAGTGTTGGCGATAATTTGTGTGTTCGTGATCAACAAGTGAAACGTCAATATCGCGACACTAGTATCGGTACGGTGCATAACGACTCTGTCAACCAAGCTGCGTCAACTCAGCTGCACTCGACGACAATGTTCTACTCAGCTCACGATGTTAGCGGTGCAACGGCGCCCGGATCGTTGATTTCATCAGAAATTAATAGCTCCCAGATTGATACTGATGTTGCTGCTCCGTTGCAAGAAATGATCGAGACGAGTACGTGGTGCAAAACACTAGCGATCTGCAGGGGGTGTCCAGGTATCGGGGTAGGATTGCGTATCCTGATATAATATGCGTCGTCGGGATATCTGGATGATATAAGATACACAGACATTACATCCGACAAGACATCTTCTACAGGGATGTTTTTCTGTGATTTTTTGGGAACCGGGTTGAGGATAACTATAATTTTCGGTTTTGGTGTTAATAGTCATGGATCTCGACAAAGTTTATGTTGCTGGTTGAGCTAGTTATGTGTTTTTATAATGATTTGTGCACTTTCAAAAAATTTAGCCCTATAGCCTGACAATGAAGAGCGGTTTTTTCATTTCAGCTGTGCGAATTCTAAGCATTGTAAATTTTACATTTTAATTTTTTTGCGAGTTAGAGAGCGTTTCCGTAGCAACGCTTACAAGTATCAATTTTTAGCATTTAGTAGATCTGGTATTTACGCGCTGATTAAACATTAGGAATTTTGCTTTGCTGGGCTAAAACCGTGCTAATTATTCGCTACCTTGGCTAGAAAATCTATAACTTTTTGACTGTGTAAATACTTCTCCGTTTTATGTAAATACAAATGTAATCAGTTGCTAAATTACACATTTAGACGTTTTCTGAGACGCGGTACTTTATTGTCTACCAGTGCTACTGGAGCTTCCAACTGAATAGCCTCCGCGACTTTTTCACCCAACCACCGTTCGTGCGACCAGATTAATTTTAGGAGGTTGGAGGAGAGGTCAGCTTTATAATCTGCATCTCGTATGCATAGTCATTTTTCTCACCAAGTCCGATTGAATGTTGATTTGCGCCATAATGATGATATCTGGCGACAATAACTAGATGCTACGCGGTGACCTTCGGTTGCAAATAGCTGTTTTATTGGAAAAATATAATACAATATAAAAATACTTGGAGCTAACTAAGAGTATATAATTAAAGTATAAAATAAACAATATTTGAATCTTCTAGTCGTGAAAGTGGTGTTGTGACGATGCATTCGCAATCGGCTGAAGTCATTAAAAAGATACTATTGTGGGGTTCTAGCCACCGTCACTAAGTGTCAACTTTGGGCAAGTTTGTATACGCAAGTACGGTATTTTTGTCAAATACTTCAAACTAATCGATCGACCTGAGATCGTTTTCTTGATGTGACCTATGGTTTTCAACCCAATGATGATTAAAAAAGTTTAGTTTTGCTATTCAAACACAGTGATAGTTCGTACTAGAGAAATGACCGCTGCCTTTTTGAAGATCATTCGAGGGCTACATTTTTGGTCTAGCCTTGTTCAAAATTCTTGGTGAATATGCTCGACATCTGTTCGAACAGTGTTCGATAGTACTTGTTGAATGTAAATTTGAAACAAATATGTACTCTATCCGATATTAGTGCTATTCGAAACTTCTTGAAAATGCGTTCGACGAAACTGTTGTTGGAGAATTTCTTACAAATGTTCGATGTTCGCTCGAAAATGTTTCGAAACCGGTCATTTTTGGGAGGGACTGTAACTATTTAATGGTGTCATTAGCATTATATACGTCGAAGATTCTAGGCGACGGAAACGACGACCGAACCACAGTTTCCACCCGCGTGAATACAGAAAACAACACTGATGTGTCGTCACGACGAGCCTCGTATTCAAATCGTCAGCTGCTACATTCAGGCGCACGGAGCCAGTTACAGCCCATTCGAATGTGGTCGCATGAATTGGCTCAGTCACGGTCGATGCAGATGTTGCGCGAACAGACAATGGATTACAGGTAGTCAATTTTATTACTTTGGTAATATTGTTTTCGTTGTTTTCCGGACGGGGATTGCAAGTTTTTATATGTTGGTGTCAGCAGAGGAATAGTTTTGTAAAATCGAGTTTTAGGGTATTGCGCACAGGTAATGCTCGGATGCAAGCGAAGATAATAGGACACGAACTGAAAGTTGAAGCCATTAAAGGATTGCTAAGAGTGTTAGCGTTGAAATTGGTTGGTTTACTATCAATCAGACATCAAATTTTGTGAAGGCGAAAATCTTAAAGTGTTATATTCATATTTTTGCATTGAAAGTATTGCTCGAGAAGAGTACATTCTGTGTTTTTGAAGAATGTTGTGCATAATTGACTGCTACAGTATTCGCTTATAACTGATGTATCGTGAATTTTGTTTTGTTTCAGCTGTACTTTCATACGAAATTTCTACGCCGACTCTGACCAAAATCCACTTTGGAACCTCATTCCAAGCCTGTTTCTAGTCTCAATCTTAACTATTGCTACAGCAACGCTATTTCTTTCTCAGGTAATGACTGTTGTTGTAATGGCTATTAACTGTGTGTAGGGAAAATAATGAGCGAGCAGTATTATATTCCCTCGTGTCGTACGAGCTAATAGTATTGTCAAAGTTCTATAACAAACAGCTGTTGGGAGAGATTTGTGTCTCAATTGCGCCATCAGTTTTATTACTATAATGGTAAATTGCAATACGTATCATTGACGATAAGTACAACGTATGGGTTTAATAATTTATTGGTATGTTAAAATTTAAACCCACCTCTTGGTATCGAAATCCTTCAAAGTCACAGTAGTACAGACTATTTTATATTTTGACAAATTGCCATAATATCAATTAATCAAAACGCAAGCCTGTATACAGAACGAAGTTTTACAGTATAACGTACCGTGTTAAACAAAACAAGTGTGCGTCATTTATAACAACCTTTCTAACTGGGTAAACCCGGCGCCACGATTAGGATAACAACTATTGTGATTGCGAAATTGTATTTAGGTAAACAGAACAAAAACTGTTAAGATTGTAATATTATAAACTGTTAAGGTTGTAATATATATCAGTAGCGATAAATTATTACGGCACGTCTGACGAGATGTAATTTTAATTCTTGAAAACCAAACGCGAGTGTTCCTCCGCTCTTTATAACAGAGTGTAAAACAGAAGAGCCAAGTTTCAAACCATACACGATTTTTGAAAGCATTGAACATGTGTTCGTCCGGCTTTCATATTTTAAAAATCATTCTATACCTATTACAAAGATTTCATAAAATGGAATAAAATTTGCTACGCACTGGTATTCCAAATTACACAAGTATCGTAATTTAGTCGGACCGATATTTTTGTATAACATATTTCGTATAGAACAAACTTATTTTGTGTGAGCAAACGTTGCTCATTTAGCTTAGCCGCAGTACACTTGCGTTGCCTTTTTTCAGGCTACTTCTTGATTTCATCAGTAAATATCCATTTTAAATCGCGGATTTGTCCATTTAACAACTTAAATGTTGTATCTAAGGGGTACAGATTTTAAGCAAGATTATCCATTAGATTAAAAAATTGAGTAAGGAAAAATGAAAGTTGCTTCTGTGCTATTTTATAACTCAGATCGAAAATGCTTCGCTGCATCTCGAAATTTTTGATATGTCTGAGAGTTTATTTACGGAATTCTACGTTGATGTCCTAGAAAAGTCCTAAAATTTCTTTAATGTCCAAGAAAAGTTTTCTATTTGCACTGCTTTGTTCAGTTTTTGTTACGTAATGTACTTTGATATTGAACTTTGTATTTCAGGCGCTGTTTTGTTGCACTGGATTTTTCAACTCTGCTGCTCACGTTGCTGTCGGTGTCATATTTGCAATCATTACTCTTGGAACAATATATAATAGCGAAATCGAGCTAGTCAATTTTATCTGGACACGTGTTATTAAACCGAAATTTAATGCGAAAACAACTTAGTGATATAATGGCAGGTGTGAACCATTATTTATAAGGTTTTTGTAAAATATAGAGGAGTAGCCAATGTTTCGTTAATCGCCGTGTGTCCCGTGCACCATATGTCTCCCATAAGCGCAGTTATAGGGAGGCAGGGGGACAAATCCCCTCCACTTTTTGACACTTAAGTAATCGTCCCCCCTCTTTTCGACTGATAAAATACTTAATGCTCTGTAATAAACACACTTGAAGTTGAGAGAAAACCGATCTATACATATTTTGTATTTGAATGTCTGACACTTTACGATGATATATGCGTACTTTCCCAATTCGCTTACTTAAACCAGAAACTTATTCAAATTTGCCGGTAGCTGATGTAATCAACATTCTTCCATGTTGTTTTGTCATCGTTGACCATTCACTATACAATCTGCCAATTTGTATTATTTCAGAAAATCGATGATATCAAGACCAAAGAACTATCATCACAAAGGAACGGAATTATATATAATACGAAAATCGAAGAGTAACCAGAAACGAACCCGTCGTGCAATAGTTAGCTATGTCTGTGCGCACGCTGTAGGCCCTGTGTTCATTTCATAGTGGGACCATACATCACCTTGTATGGCACACAAATAACAACATATAATTATAAAGATTTATATTCGCTAAGCTCGATGTTATTCTTGGCTGATCAGTCAATCTGAAGAGTAACTAGCTTAAAATGTATTCATTAACCAATTGGCCGCGGCATTTGACTGTGAATGTGACGCAGTATAGTAATTTTCGGCGAAAGCGTCAATTATTTAGTTAGATTAACATCACTAACTGTTAACTATTATAAGCGGGCACTTAGGGCAGTGATTACCAGGGATATTGCTTATGCGGAATTCCCGGTATCCCATTCCCGGTCGGGTCTATATCTCATCTGGCGGTATTTAACAAAAAGCCTAAATATTAGTTATGCTGACTAGTGTAATAGTCAATAGTGTCATTAAAAATAGTTAAAATAAATTTTTATAATTCCCATAATACATACATTCGCAGAACGTGCATTTATGGAAATAACTATGACAAGGGTATAAAATAGCTTAAATATTTGATAGAAGAGCTCAAAATTCGTTTGCCCTTTCTTGAAAGTAACATGCAGCGCATTATGAAAAACTATTACAGCGTATTTTTAGAAAAACGAATGTGAAATAAAAATCTGTATCCAGGAAGCTACACGACCGGGTTTAGGACAATTTTTAAATAAACATACGGTGCCGGAATACAGGCGTCTGACGAAATAATGTCGAGTCTAGATCGAAGAGATTGCAGGAAAATCAGAGCAAACAGATTGATTTCGTGGACTGCTACAGAACGTTCGGGAAAGGAGCACCATTCCGGTGAGTTAAAGAACACCGCTGCATTTGTTTATACTTTGCTACATTTGGTTTGTAAACATATAGTTAATGCTGAGCCAAATTTCTGACCTCTGACCTCTATGTTTAAATTGCCACCATTGTCAGATTACAGTGCTAACGCTCACAAACAAAGATCAAATACAAAAATTATATTAAATAATAAAATAAAAAATTAAAGTTACAACGCAGGATGGGGATCCATTATGTTAACTTAGCCTGGAATACATTACCTTGTCTTTACACATGGTCACAGTTTTGCATTACGAAAAACAATTTTGCCTGCTTACAAAAAATAAAATTACATTCTGCTCTGCATTATAAAACAATTTTTGCTTGATTACGAACGATGCAAATGTGAGGAAAACTATATACTTTTGACATAATTTCATAACACTTTTACAGTTCAACAGTAGTTGACATTGTCTTTCTTGCACACCCTGCAATGCATAAATTCTACATAACCTTACGATACCACGTGTCTTTAGTCGAGCGATAGTTTAAATATCCATTATTCAAGCATTAGTCTAAATTTTATTCTATATTAGTCCATTTTTGCGCATGACTTAGGGTGTATTTCATATAATACTGCGTTTACGTTATAAAGGACTCGTCATTAGCAATACGTAACTGAACGAATGCCACAAAATATTGCTACTACGAAACGGCAGCACGGTACATTTAACTTAATTGTACGATTCAAAGATGCTATTAGTGTATAATTTACACGTGCAGTTACGGTCCCTCAAAATAAGGTGAAAAATAATGGATCGAAATTTCAATCGATTTCGATTAAGCGAAATTTCGATCAATTTCGTTCGTTCGATATTGGCGCAATTATATAAGTTTCCAAATTGTAAAATTTGTATTATTTTCGATTTAACTAAATTCGGTCGATTTTCGAATTTCTATCGATTACGAATAAACGAAGTTTAGACCTATAGCGATTTCGATCGTTTTCTTTATTGCACTTACTTTTCTTCATGATGACTTTTAAAGTGGTGGTCTGAACCATGCATTATAGAGGCGCTTTGAGCCTCTTCTGAACGTTTTTAAAGTTTCTATATATGTTTTACCTGGGGTCTTTGTCTTACGTAGGAGAATGATGTACTACCGCCAGATGTTCACTGCGGTATCCAGATAGATTGTCAAATTGCAAAACTGTTATTATTACGTAGGATACTCAAAAAAAGTCACCGTTTCAGTTTGATTTTATCTGTCATGGTTATTTTACGGCGGTCTTAACGCCTTATCCTTTTGCCACATCATTCAGGTATTTATTTTTTAATTCGATTTTAACTTGTTTTCTTGATATTGCAGTCTCACTGGGGCTGTGAAAATACTTAATGAATTTCCGCAACCTAAGAGTAGTCGCTACAGCTGCTTCATGTTCCCACTTTGGGAAAGCTAAAGTACGTTTGGCTTTAGCCATCTCACTAACCACAGAAAATGTTCAGGGCAAAACTATGCATATCTCATGCGGACGACATCCCTGAAGAATATACCCATGATGGTGAAGCAAAAACTTGATTATGCGCGAGTAAACTCCCACCAACTATCCTATTTTGTAATTTTGTGTAAAAATTGTTACGGAACGCTTTATGGTCAATTTAGTTTGACGCAAACATGTCGAAGCACACCTTTCTGCAATTGAAATCATGTCATTTTGTGTTCGCGAAAATGCAAGTAAATTTAACCGAAATTTTTGAATCAATTTGTCGAATTTGAATTAAACCTTTTTGGTCCGCGCACAAGCCAAACGAACAAGATGTTCTATTTTGCCTTAGGTCACGTTTGCATTAAAATTTGTGCAGCACTTGATAAATTAGCTAAACCAGTAGGTATTATTAGAAATTTCATAATAATGAAAAAACCGTGAAATTTTGCTCGAACCCAATGTATATTTTCTGGCATTTGGATTTGCTTTTGTCATGTTTACTTAGTGAAAAAACGCGAATGAAATACAGTCTTTTTCCGTAACAGATGTGCGATTCGACATCGCTTATTGCAAAATAATGGTTGGTGGTAGTCTTCATTAAAATCATCACCCATTAGCGTTGATTCATTTTTTAGACATTTTAGTAAGTGGAACAGGAATGTTAGCATTGGTTATTATCAGTAATTTAGTTCATATTCTTAGCAATACGTAACTAACGAGTAACTGTTGTGAACGTGCGCCCCGCGTCTGACGGTGCCGGCTGAGCGGTGGAGATCACAAGAAGGTATATTTATTTTCGAATTCGTCGTTGCAAATAGACGTCTCGGGGAACTCGTTCGATCGGAAATTTTTTTTTTTTGCTCCGGGGTTCGGTGGCAAAGCATTTCTAATTCGATTTTCACTTCCCAGGCCGAGGCGAACAATTCTACCAGAGCGATCGACCGCTGCTTTCCATAGAAAACTACTGACTTTTCATTGCAACACATGCCGGATGTAAGAATTTTGGGCTCACACCCATTCTAGGTTGACGTATTGAAAAATGACTTTTTGTTTTGTTTAATTTGAGAATGTTTGGTAATTTTTTGCTTCGGTAGCTACACATGTGTATTTTGCGTTTTTTAAGGAAAAATTATCCGTTTTGAAAAATCTGGAGCACACGGGCCGTTCGAATGATAAGCACTGCTCACGAGCGCAGAATGGACGCGCACGTTGTTTTCGAATCAGTCGCTTAATTGTACTGATTATTTGCATTCTAGTCTTTTATTGAATCTTGAAGCGCCACTATTATATCTTACTGTAGTTAGCTATTTGGCAACCCGGTAAGATAATAAGTATTCTAAATACTATCTTGTTGATTTTCTAACGTTCTGTAGATATTTCCGTGTCGATAATATACCCTACATAATGAAAATGAATTTGTGAATTTATCCGGCTGCCTACGTTTTGAGTATTCCCTACCTTATGCATATAATATCCGATTTGTTGTTTTACACACATAGATCGTATCTTTGGCAAGCCCGAATGATAGCGCTCAAACCTAAGTGAACAGAGCAGCACCGAGGCCTAGTTCGAAGTGTACAGTAACGAGTGTGTGCAATTTTGCGCCGACGAATTATTGTAGGCTCGGGCGGCTTCTATCAGCCGCGATTTGTGCCTTTTTTCATTTCACCCAGCGAATCTTTATGATATGTGTTCACGTGCGCAAAATATGAGTTTTATCAAATTTTTAGGTATGTTTTTATTTTTTTAGATTTCACGGCGATTTTGCATTAGACACTCTGTTAGGTATACCACGATGATCTCGGTGAACAGCGTGACAGTCTTATCGCTCGTTACGAATTTAATTTGAAAAATATAAATTTGTTTGTTTTTTTGCAACGATATCAACTTGAGAAGTTGCAGATTATTTTTCTGAAAGTGTTTAACTTGTAGTTTTCCCTTCCCACTTTGCACAGTTTTTGTAAAGGGGTCTATGTATTTCGATAAAAACTTTGTCTCTAGATTTGTGAGTGGTTGTGTGGAAATAAAATTTTGTCTCTCTATCCTTCTGAGTTGCAGAGCACACCCCATGAAAACCGGGTTCCAGCTAGAATTTAAAATTTCATTCGAGACGATTTAGTTGGAGGTTAGTGTCGGGAGATTTTGCGTCACCGCGACCACAAGCTTGACTCATTACTTTTTCCGGGTGTAAGTACCTAAAGGTTATGGAGTTTTCCCCGGCTGGGGTTCGGCCGGTGAGGTTCCTGAAACGGATCGTTTTGCTCACGTTAATGTTTCGTAGTTTCACCAGACTGAAATTTTGCGAGTAGGAATAATTTTAACGTTATAAACACCCAAATACTGCATACAGTATTGCTCCAAATTGGGCGGCGATTGTAGTGGTATTTGTGCTTTTGCTAAAATCTAGAAAATATCAGGCTCAACTTGTCCTTTTCTTGTTGACGGCGGCATCAGTTTAGCAATGTGACTGAAACTCAGAAAGCGACCCAGTGGGGCCTGGCCACGTGTTGGCAAGTGGGGGGCCGGGTTTGAGAAACCAGTAACTATATACACAATTTTCAAAATATTTAGTTAAAACTGTATACTACGCCTCCCACCGTACGAGACTCTTAATATGGCAAGCAAGCTTTATCAAAATCTCGGCCGTTGGCGGTAAGACTAAACTATACTATTTTATTAGTTTCGCTAAACTTGGTAAACTAATAACTACCAATTTACAGTATTATTCTACTATATTGTACAATACGGTAATAAATCCTCGTTCGAATGTGTTGCATAGTGTAGGGATGCGGTGTTTTTAATCAAAATTATAACGTAATGCAAGCCTGTTTGTTTTTACGTAACAAACGTTTTTGTATAGTACGTGCGTAATTGTCGCATTGTAAAATTTCCTAGTGATTTGCGTATCTTGTGTCAATACGTCACATTGGGCATCGATGGGACAGGCCGAGCTGTAATTTTATAGTCAGATAATTACAGTTACAATGATAATTAAGTGTCATAAAAAAATCGTACGCAGACTGAAATCATCGAACTTCGTTTAAACGGAAATTCGCTTAACATTTTTTATTAAAATATTTTTTATTTCAACACAATCGAAATTCGTTAAACGCGCAATTTTCACTCAAATTCTCCATTTCAATACGCAATCGGAAATCGTTAAACTAATTATTTTCGTTTAAACGATCGATTTAAACAAACAAAACGATCGACAATTCGCAACGAAGCTTCGATCGATTTTTGAGCACGGAATTTTGATGAGCGCGCCTCTGTGCGAAAAACATACAACATAGTACAGCAAAACGGAGGTTTTCTCCATTTGGGGGAGGGAAAACTACCTAACCCAAAGTAGGGCCTAACCGCCCCAAACCGGGTGGATCGATCGATTGCTCTTTAATATTTCAATTATATCTATGCTAGCTACATATTTCTGCAATTTTTAAGAATTATTTACCACCAAACCACAAAATTGAAGACTATAGTATGAAACTATTAATAATATTTTAACGTAAAACTTGTGCATGTGCTCTCATATTCAAGAATCCGAAAACAAATATGTTCTGTTTGCATAAGGGGGAGCGCAGGGCTCATTGCAGCAAACAACTGTAATTTCAACTTTTGACTTTTCTCTACATAAAACGAATATTGCCAGAAGTGTCATTTTTTAATATTCCAGCGAATCAGCGACATCGAGCGGAGCGGTCGTGACATATGTTTAGAACACTGAACCAACACGCAATTATTTCCGGTGGGATATTTGTATACTGGTTAATGATACTTTTTATATTTATTTTTCAGAGAAATATGTCTACCTAAATATTTACCCTTTTACACTCGGAATTTTATCGTTTGTATACCTAGATTTGTTATTAACGCAATATTCAGATTGCAAAAGGAGCATTACATATTGCATGGCTGCGCTCTAAAAATATACTCTGTTAATAGATCACTTCTTCATAATTATAATAAGCCACACGCGTTACTTCTGTATATCGTTTTGTATCTCAAACATTTAGCGGCTGAGTATATCTACAGTTTTTGACTATTAATAGTTTATTATTAAGTCTATGTATTGCCAAATATTTATGACAAAGAATATTATTGCCTAATATGGTCTTTTTTAGAAATTTTTGGTGATTATTAAGAAACATTGCTCTTGAAATCGATATTTGTATTTGGGCCATTTTTGTTTACAGAATAAGAAGTATTAAAATTGTTTTCAGAAGATAGGGAGAAATCGATATTTTTGAGAAAAAATACGTCACAAAATAATTACACATTTGGTGATAAGTAAAACGTTAAACTAGCTAACCACACTATGAGCGAGATGTTATGAGCGCGACGGTTCGATATTTCGTTCTTAAAGACAGTAATATGTTTTGCATGTTAAACATTATTGAGATTGGAAAACTATTTTATAACTCCCAAACTGATTGATGGTAGTTTCGTTGTAGTTTTAGTTTGTGTCTATAATGACTACATATAGCTTGAATAATGAAACTTTCCTTTTTTGAGATAAAAAAGGACCTAAAATTTAGATGTTTAGGCTTGAAAGTGTAGCGTGTCAGTCGATTTGGGTCGAAATATTCACAGCTCGTAACTCACGTAGTATGCGTGCCGTATTCAGCATGCATGTCCCGAATATTTTTTGAACTATTAGAAAATTTTAAACTCAAATCTGAAACCAAATTTTGGAACATTTTGCCGCGTGTAATAGTTTTTTTTTAAAATAATTCGACTGATGTTATTAAAATTTTTAATTGATGCATATTTACAATACATTTTTCACACATTTACAATACATTTTTTAATGAAAATACTTTTAATGTCACCTCGCGTCGGAGAAATGTGTTAA
>JASANE010012737.1:0-28089 GCA_030248225.1 Trileptium ribeirensis
AAAGAAGTTTAAACCGTGACAGCCGTATTTCGGAATACATTAACACAACCACTAGATATTACCAACGCAAATTAAGAAAAACGGAATAGTTACACACTGTGCCTAATAACCAGAACAATTCCAAATAAAACGAGTGTTAGTACATACAGGCTGCTAGTTTTTTAATGCTATTTTTGGTTTTTACGGTGCAAAAGCCCATTTTTTTAAAAAGTCAAACGTTAGCCCAAATAGATTTACAGGCTATGCGCATTTTTCTTGCCTAGAAATCTCAGATTTTTGCAAGATTCGGTAGGTTTCGAAATAGCTCCGCTCGGTCAGTATTTTTATTTATCGGAATTAAAAAAGGGATGGGATTCGTCACCTAAGATTGTGTGGTCCTAGGTGTGGCCAGTAGTACGCCGATGGGAACATTTAATTTGGTGAGCGTTCCCTATTTTTAGCGACTAGTACACTGTCCTATCTTTTGCGTTGCGGCGCGACTCTGTCTCGATCACGCTGGTTGAAATAAATAAGCACCTAAACACGTGGTTAATAACGTTTATTCCTAGTAACTATCGAGATTGTAGAAAGTAGTGAAGCATAGGTACACCTACGTGTATATCAAATCAGCTCTCGATAGAGTTACTAGGAATAAACGTTATTAACCACGTTTATTCCTAGTAACTCTATCGAGATTGCAGAAAGTAGTGAAGCATAGGTACACCTACTTGTATATCAAATCAGCTCTCGATATCATTCGTCGATATGCTATATGTGGACATCACACAAAACCAGCACAAGTTACAACAAAACTAACACCGGCAATGAGTTTCCCATGCCCCAAAACCCCCAGGTGCAACTTATCAGCCGCCCAAGACGTCAGAACAAATTTTCAAATTTTGGGTCGAGGAACCACGAGGGTACCTCAATCCCCATAACTCCAGAACCGGTGCCTTAGTCGAAAAACAAAAAATACGCATCGTCATTTATCCTTTTACTAAGAAATAAAACCAACCAGACAGAGAAATTCGAATGTTCAGATAAAAATAACCGTGCTTCCGTGAACGGTACTAAAAACCCTCATCTTGACTTCTGACCCTCAGCCATGGAGCGTCATACCCCCGTGCCCATAGAAGCATGGGTCGAAGAGCAAAAGCGGCACCGGCAATGAGTTTCCCATGCCCGAAAACCCGCAGGTAAAACTTATCAGCCGCCAAACGTCGGAACAAATTTTCAAATTTTGGGTCGAGGAACCATTGGGGCGCCATACCCCAGTACCTCAAACCCCATAAATCCAGAACCGCAGCCTTAATCGAAAAACAAAAAAAACGCATCGGTATTTATCATTTTACTATGAAATAAAACCATCCAGAGAAAAAAATTCGAGAGTTATGATAACAATAACCTTGCTTCCGTGAAGTGTACTAAAATGGGGTAAAAGGGGCCGAAAAACCCACATTTTGAGCCCTGACCCCGGAACCAGATCCCAATTCAAAAACACTCGGGGATGTACACGGTAAATCGACTATGCCGGTTCGAATGAGCCCAAGAACATGAAAATCTGTTAAGGCGTTCTCTAGTTATGGCCGATCACAGATCCACACACACGGAATTTAAAAGATTTCACCCCTGCAACACACAATCTCCACTACGTTCTGACAAAGTTGTAAAATGTTAAGGCACCAATATTATGACGCGACCTATATTAGTCTTAAGAAGCACTGTTCTGTTTGGCACTGTTAAACCAGCTACTTTTTAATAGGTATTTACTCTGGCTATCCTAGCTCTTAGATTTTTGTTACTAACTCGGCCACTGTTCTTTCACTTTCCGACATATTGATACTATTAGCGTTACTTTTAGGTTATTGCTAATTCTAATAAGCCTCTTTTGAGGTTGGCAAAGTTAACCCCGTACTTGGCTGGCCAAACTGTGCAAGCATCTATATAACTCAACCTAGTACATAGATTTGTGCTAATATTGACCTTATTTGACACACCTGCCTCCTATTGGCTGGCAAATGCGGTATGTTTTGAGTGACGCAGGTTAGTATTTAGGTTATCTATTACTTTGTTAAGGCTTTGTTGAGTTGCTACAACCGACACCCGTACTTGGGTGGCTATTACAGGGTTAATTAATTACGTTAACGTAAGTCTTAAATTCATCTAATACGTACCGGTTGCTAAACAAGCCGCCGCTGTGCTTGGCTGGTAGACTGCGTTATATAAAACTGCATAGTAGCAGGTCGACCACTATTCAGTTGACGTCTCTCTTTTCTGAACAATCCCCACACTTGGCTGGTTGAATAGAGGGAGATTCCTTGCCCCCCGTAGTTGGCTGGCTAGGAATACCAGTTGGGATCTACTGGCCGTTCGATGGGGAATTCGAATACACACCTCTTACTCAAGAAAGCACGTACTTTGCTGAGTCACTCCCGTATTTGGCTGGTCTGACCCAGCAAACTGTGTTGCTAAATTTGAAACCCAATAATCTTCTCGCCCAATTCTCATTCGTCTCTACGGGCCGAAACTGTTATTACTAACCTCTATTATTATTTACTAAAGTGTCACTTTTAATAAGATTTTTGCCACTTCTTCTTAAGATTTAATTTGGGAAATATTAGGTTAAGGCTAATTACTTTTTAAATGCACATTTGTGTGACGTTCTGAGCCACAAGCAGGTTGTTTCTTTAACCGAGAATCATAAACCAAAAAGTTTTAAGTATTTCCCGTATACTCCTGCGCTTCCTTTATGTATCGCGTAATTGTTTACGCCAATTTAAACTAAAAGCATAAAACCAGGCCTAGCGCAATCTCCGTCACCAAAAATCACGAATTTATCACGTAAAATCCATAACCGCAATACAAAACAAGGCTACCAATATTACGGTAGCTAAGTAAGTCTTTTCGATTAATTAAATAACAATAACATTAACTGTTAACAGTAGCCGCATAGTTCTTTGTGCGTGTAGTAAGTTAATTCGTAAAGCCGGAACTATAATGCCACAGACGACCAAACTGTGTCCTACTTCCGTGCAACTGCCAAACTAAAAGAAAAGATAAGCGAACTGTAAGTTAGTTAAAAGAAAAACAATCGTCAAATTATGCAAATTAGGCATAATTTGTCGAAAACAACAAAACAAATAAATTCAACTGAAATGAGGACGTAGAAGGCAGGGACGGACTTAATAAATGAAATTGTGAAAAACATGGAACAAAAAGGAAAATTTTTTGGGGTTTTGGAGCGTGGGGACGCTGGGTAGCCTAGCGGATCTCTAATACTTAGGTTATTTTTGCCGAAATGTTGCAATCGCGATAAGTGGAATACTTAGGAGGTGAATCATGTCAAAATTCGGAGGGACAAAAAGGGAATAAACACTTGAAAATTTGAGTATACCGCATGAATATCGGACCCGAAAGGAAGCCAGTAAAAATACGTGTAACAAGCTTGACGTGCTTCCGGAAAAGCATAATCTCTAAACTTAATAATTAAGCAGACAGCAGAATTTCGGCCACACGCAACTGTAAGCTCCAACAGCCAAAACAACCATACTAAATTTTTCAAAATCGAAAAACTCTAAAAAAATTAATGTAGTACTGCTTGGCAAATGTTATATTTGATGGTTTTTAGTGGGGTAGAGGTTGGTGGGTATTTTAGTTATGACGGCTATCGGTGTTAAAAGGCGACGGGATTCGTCCCCGAAGATTGCGTGATCCGAGGTGTGGCCAGTAATAAACAGAATGGGAAGTACGAACGGCTCGCGTTTCTACTTTTACGCTCGGTGCTCGTGCCCTATATTTTGCGTTGAGGCGCGATGCTGCTCTAGTCACTCCGACATTAGACAAATAAGCATTAAACCTTTGGCAAGAATATTTTATTACAAAATATAGTAAAATATTAAGCCACACGATACTTAGCACCCTTATTTTAGATTCGCGGCACTATTCTTTAGTATTCGATTAAGCTAAGCACTGAGACTCTACCGGTTACTTTCACACAGTTTCTACACTAGGTTATGCTATGACTCCGCTAGAGATTTAATCCGCTTTCACTTTAGGTTTTGCTATAATTCAGCTACTCGATCACTTGTTGCTCAATAGTCCCGATTTCTGATACTTTGTATTTAGGTTACGTTTTACTTTATTACTCCTCTTATGAGGCTGGCACGACTACCTCAGACTGGCTGGTAACCCTACGAGTATATGAGTACCTTAGCCTAAGTTCTTAGATTTAGATTAATACGTTCCTTATTTAGGGAGTTACGGTTTGAACGATCGTCAGTTATATTTATGTTAGCTGGTAATCTAATATTGCTCTTGTGAGTTAATACAACCGACTCCCAACTGCAGGGTTAATTGATTCCCACAACTTAGAACCTATATTTACGAATAGCTGCCGGTTATATTACTCAAGCTGTTCCTGACTGGCTGACGAACTGCGTTAAATACAACTACGTAGTAGCGGTCGAATAGTATTCAGTCGAACTTTTCTCAAAAGACAAGTCCCTGACTGGCTGGTTTATCGAACGATTCGGGATAGGTGGTGCCCGAGAGGGTAAGTCGTTCCACACCCCTTACTGGCCCGGTCTCCTAAATAGCACTTCTTGCTGAGCCGGCCCGACTGGCTGCTGACCCAAGAAGCCGTACTACTAACCACAAGTCCACCTTCGGTCTGAACCGGCTATTGCTCACTCGGCACGTAAAGGCCGAATTTGTAAGCTATTATTAACTAGTATCGGTGATTACGACGCCGCTCCTGTTACATATATACGTCATTATAAATCGCCTAAGTTTTATTTGGGAAAACTAATATTACTAACATAACTAATTTTATATATATTTAAAAATACCTGTGTGAAGTACGCCACTATTTAGTCACAAATCTTAACTATCTCCAGACAATTGATTCAGATCCAAGCAATATTGTTATTTTATTGCTTTTTGATGGGGGTAGGGGTGGACTATTATTTATTATGGCGGCTATCAGATTATTAAATTGGGACGGGATTCTTCACTCGAAGATGTGGTTTCGTACGCGTGGCCAGTAGTATGCTGGTGGGGAATTATAATATCTTTTCTTGGCGCGCGTGTACTTTATTTCTCGTGTCTTATCCTATTTGGCGTTGCGGCGTAACTACTTCAATTTGCTCGGAAATGATTCCGATATTGAGCCAACACAGCCAAGGTTATAATACTTACTCAAAGTTAATATAATACGCAAGTATTTATTACACACCGGTTTGGTCCCAGTTATTTAACGCACCGCTACTTGAATCACCTATGCCTTTGTACTTTAAAAATACTTCTGCCACTTGAGAATTGTCGAGTACGAAGAATTTTGCAACTCAGTTGTAAAATCCGTAAAAATTTGGTTTAGACTCGATCCATTTCACTTTTTTATTGTTGAGTGAGCCTTGCTATTTCTCAGTGTCAGGTTTGAGCGCACAATTATTCTGAATAAGTTTTATCTAATACCTACTTGTAATTAGGGTATGTATTAGTAAGTCGTCTTGTGAGGTTTGTACGATACTGTCGGACGGATCAGTCCGCACTTTTATTTAAGTATATAACTTAACCTTTGCCTTAGATTTACTCTAATACTTCCTTATGCTTTTCGCTTTTGAGGTTGTTACGAAGTCGCCGGACGGATCGACTCGCATGTTTATCTGAGTACCTTAACCTATTCCTTATAATTACGCTATTTAGTTTCCTTAGAGCAACTGGTGCCGCACGAATCACTGCTAGATCCTGAGTAACTGATATTTATTACTTTCCCTTTTGGGTTGGTACGTAGTCGCCGGACGGATCGACTCGTACGTTTATTTGATTACCTTATCCTGTTTCTTAGAATTAGACTAATTAGGTTCCTTATGTTAACGTTCCCGCTGCCGGACGGATCAGCTAGGCGCGTGTTATTTCCAATACGGTCATAGTTGGGTTACGCTCTTGCTCTCTCGGATTTTACTTGTGATATTACTAGAACTAAGGTAAATTAGTAAAATAATAAGTACTTATTTGTGCAGCATACTTTTGGCTCAACGTTAATTATTGTTAAGTTGGGTTAGACTCTTTGCTATTACCTTAACCAGATGCGCAGCCCGATGTTCACTAACGTATCCGCCATGCAATACACCGCCAACGAAAATCAGAAAAGTAAAGCGACCAGTAAGAATTATTAGCGTTCGTTGTAAAATTCGAATAAAGCACCGAGTGTTAGCTAGGTAATCCAAATAAGCCACTAACTGAAACTAGGAAATTATCCAATTACACTAATTCCATCGAAAATCGGAAAAACATGGAAGTCAAAACGCGCAGTAAAACCAGGAAGTCAAAACGCGTAGTAAAAATAACAACAATACGTGTGCCGCTAGAGCGATAATTAGGTCACCTTACCCTGCGGAAGCTCGGTTCAAACTGAACTAAAAGAAGCTATAACATGTTAGCTAATAACAGAAACGAGTGCTACATAATTATGCAAATTAGCACGAAAAAATCAAAGTGCGAAAACAAAACAAAAAGACAACCCACGGACGCAGAAGGGAGGAAGGGGTATAATAAATGAAATTGTGTTAAGCCCGGGTTTTTAGGAAATTTTAGGGATTTGGGACGGGTTTGGTCCGGAACCCCCCTGGTAGCCTGGTCATTCACTTACATCCCGGTTTGTCGGTTGAGCATGTTGCACTGATGTTTCCCCAAACTAAACATGGCAGTGCCCTCAAGAGGTTAGAGTACGTGGTTTTGAGTGGTGAGCCTCTAAACACCACGGGCCGAGGCCCTTAAATTTTCCCCTTGAGCTCACTGCCGTATTCGTTTATTCCCCGGTTTTGTATACCTGATCCTTTTTCTTTTCTTTCGTACTATTTACCCCTCTTTTGACACCGCGTCTACCACTGACGCTTTTTTCTTTCCAATCATTTCTTCGTTCGATTACAGGCCCCCATACCTTCCCGATTTTACATTTCTTCAGTTGTTTCCATCCCTCATTTTATCTTCTCTTCTGTCTTCTTTCTGCCAAGGGGAGTTCTTCGGATTTAGGAACCCCCCAACTAAAATTTTTCCTGAAAATAATAACGATTAGACATACACATATATATACAAGTTATAAAATCACTTTTTTCATTATATTTTACAATAACCGGTTTTTTCCGGTTTATAATTTTTGTTCTTCTTCTTGCACATCGGTTTCCTTCTTCGGTCTTCGATACTACATACCGGTTTTGTTGTTACCGGTTTTGGTTCGTCGTCTACTATCTTGTTTATTGTTGTTTATCGATTACCGGTTTCGATATTGTTTGACTTCACCGGTTTTGTCGTTGGTTGCCGGTATTGATCATTGTTGGTGTCGTCGTAGACTTTTTCGTTGTATCGTTTGGTATACTGTTGTTGGTTATCGGTTTTATTGCTCCCCGGTTTGTTGTTGGCTATCGGTTGATTTTACCGGTTTCGTGGTTAATTACCGGTATTGACGTCGTCGTTGTTTCTCGTCTTCATTTATTCCATCGTTGTTCATTTTTGTTCCAATTGTACTACTTGTACCCCGTTTGGTGTCTTCTTGTGGCTAGGGATATACTTCCATTTGTTCGTTGTTACTATTTAGATCTTTGGTTTGTGCTTCTTGAAGAACTGCATCCGAACGGCTTGCTGGCACATCAGTGCTTGCTTGCTGTTCGCATTGACTTTTTGCATTTGTGCTTCCTGAAGGACTGCATCCGGACGGATTGCTGGCCCTTCAGGTTGCAACCTCCTGCGTTTCGTCCTTTTTCGGAACCGTATCCATATTAGGATTGCTTTGCTCCGTTATATGTTTTGGTTTTGCGGCTATTAGTATTTCCGGAGATCGCCTTCTTGACACTAGAATTGATCACCGTTTTGTATATATTTTTGATCACCCATTGATTTGATCGTCTATCCGTTTAGTTAATTAAGTCAAAGTTGTTTCAGTTCTATCGTTATAGAACAATTCTTTTGATCAATTGATTTCGTTTCAGTAATTCCCACCGCATTGAGAATTTTTCGTCGTTGTTTCAGGAATCGTTCGCTCGGCTGGATTACTTGTCGATTCGTTATTTCGTTCCACTCGTTCGTTTCGTTGATCGTTGTCGATTTCGTACAGAAATTCCATTTTACCCGTTCGTACCCCAATCGCAATAGCCCCACCGTAATTATTACTAATTTTATTTTATTTTGGCACATTTACTTAATAAGTTTTCTATAAATAATAAGTTAATATAATATTTTACAATGATTATATAATATATTTTACAGTCTTATAAGAAGAATAATATAAGAATTTTTACTATTACGTATTTTCTAATTATCATGAAAAAAATTTTTAGTTTTTGGTTTTAGGATTATTCAAAAATTCTATATAATTATTTATTGTACAATCGTTACCGATCACACAATGTTTATTCAGTTCTGGCTCCATAGGTATGATCGTGCTTTACTCATTGTAAAATGTTTTCTTTGGTGGTATTTTTATACAAGGGCCACAGTACCATAGGGCTTCCTGGGGATCATCCTCTAGTCCAACACAGGCATGGTGGAACCATAAGAAACATCTATCACATTGGACCCATTTAATAATTAGATCCGTTTCATTATCGTCTTTTCAAGAACCTTTACATTTACCGCAATAGTAATCCTCAGGGGCTAGTCGTTGACGTGATTCTTTTTTGAATACGTCTTAATGTAGCGTCGTATCCGCATAGTCTTCTGGGTCTCCCCCAAAATGTTTAAATTGGGTACAGTTATACCATTTGGCTCGTTGGGTTGCACTACCAACATTTATTAATAGAATGTTCGGGAACTTAACTTCAATAACTCGGAAAAGTTTATCAAACTGTGGATGATATACGCTGCTATATGGGCCCATCGAAGATTTGTTTATATTTTTCATTAAGACTAAGTCACCATTATTAAATGTTCTTTTCTTTGCTCTCCGATCAAAGTATTGTTTATATTGTTTTTGTGCCAGAAATAGTCTTTTCCGTACTCGTTCCCATGCTGTCGTTAATTTTTCGATCAGTTGTAACGCGTATCTTTCGTCTGTAGTTGCTGTTAGGTATCCGTGGATTGGGTTTTCTCCAGGTAGATTTGTAAGCTATTATCCACCGCTCTTACTAAATCATATCGCCACTTCTCACTGTTTTTCTTGGGAAATTATTATTATTATTAAGTGAATAATACTTGGTTAAAGATACTTATGTGTATTGTCAATCGTAGCCATCCTAGATCCATTCGCGACTCGTTTCACTCCAAACCATAAAAGTCCACTACAATTCTGAGGGTTCTGTTACGCTCGAATTTAAAATCAGTTACGTGAAGAACTATCAGCAAGGAAACCCCAGAGTATAGACTTAGAAATAGCTAATAATTAAAACTAATGGAAAATACGGAAATTAAGACTATATAGGACTTAGATAAAATTTTAGATTTTAGATTTGAACAAATTTGAGGGACCCATATCATAGAGAAAAAATGAAAAATTGGATTTTAAACCCCGGGAACCCTTGGTAGCCTACTAAACCCCCGACACAAACAACAAATTCCCCATCAATTTTTTTATTTTTGTAGACTTTTTCACAGCTGAAGTTTAGCTTGCTAGCTATGTCATGCAAAAGAAAGATAAAAATTTGAAGCAATTGACGTAATTCGTAGGTGCGAAGGTACGCGTACAAATAGAATTTTATAACATCTAAGGGGCGCCGGCACCGGGATTTCAGGGAGACCGGCCTCCAAAAACTGGCTTGGTGGGAGCCAAGTATCGTTGTAAAATGTTTCGCAGACTTTATCGAAAAAACTCACTCCGTCTTCGGATTAACGCCACTCCTAGTGAAGCAATGCACGCCCGGATAATTTTCACGTGGAGAGCGCGCAAGCAGGAGCTCCTGGGTACGGCACGAACCTTTCCCTATGGTCAGCTGTTGTTAACAGTGCAGTGTGACCCGCCCCTGCAGTGAAATCGTGAAATCGTGGCGACTGTACCATCTGTATATGTTGCTTTTCAGACCTTATTCAATTATGCAAGAGTAAACTTAAGATGCGCCCCAACAATCCTTTTTTGACATCATGTAGAAAAGCTTGTTTTAGAACAAAACTCGGATTTCAATTGCCGTATCCGATTTCGACATTTTTCTATTCAATAACGCTATTAGCAAATGCAATTCGGCCCCTGTAATTTAACACCAACGTGTTCACAAACGTTTTCAGATTATTATGTACAAAATATGAAACGGATTAATTTATGTTCTTTAATGCAAAAATGAAATTTGTGTTCAGTGAACAACTGAATGGCAATTGATTTTCACAAAAGAGGATGGTAAGGGGCGCAGCTTAAGCTTACTCATCCACCAACCTACACAACCGTTGTTTGTAAGCTGCACTTATCGAACTTGTAAACCAATGCTATTCTTGGTTAATGAAACAAACTCACCAAATATAGTTTAACCCCACTCAAAGACTCAGCAAAGGTAGTTACATGAATCAGTAGCTGTGACGCGACACCACTCACTCTATGTAGAAGACACCTTGCATCACTGGTACATTAAAATGGATTTGCATATATTGAGAAAACGCGCTAGATTTCAAGACGAAATATTCAAAACACGCCTTGGATGTATCTTTTTTACTACGTTTATTTATCGTTACCCTAATTTTAATGTTACAATCGGTCTTTAATTGCAAATATGTCATAGCGTCTGACGCTGCAAGGTCTCTGAGAGGCAGCCGTGGTCGGCGCGCGGTGGGGGGTGACAGAGGCGCTCGCCGAGGACCTCTAAGGAGTGTTGAAAAGAACAGGACGACTTCCTTCTCCCCTTCGCCGACGACCCATTTATGCCAATTTTACACCTAATGTTAAGAATTCACACCCTGTTTTTACCTTCGGAGCGGGGGGGGGTGGAGAGGAGGCCGTTGAAAGGTACACACAAGGGGGTGGGGTTAGACCATGACTTCAGTAGAGGTTGGTTTGAGCCCTCAGGGGTAGCCATTTCAAGCTGAAATACCTTAATGTAGCTTTGCAGTACAACCGTATGCTCTTCATGAATTCACCAAATTTTACTTCCACAAGTCTACTTCAATTACCAAAACTCTTTTACTTGTTGGTTCTACGGATGCTTTGGCGGTAGGTTGCGCAATCATTCACTGTTGCAGCTGTTGCATCGGAGCGTAGGTAAGCACAAGGATTCGAGAATAAAGTAAATAGATTTATTTGAAAACACAGTTTTATAATCTGGTATGCCTAGAGGAGGCATAGATTTGCGTTTACAACGTTGTAGAGAGTATATGTCATGCTCCGAAGTCCCAGGGTGCGAGAGTGGGGGACAGGGCGGAGGCTGCGACGCCAAGAGTTCGGCGGCTGTTGTGCCTCCAGGGCGTAGGGCGACTTTTGGGGGAAGGTGCAGACCTCCGGAATGGTTGCCTCCCATGAGCATGTATTGGCATACATGTGTATCTTAGAATTTGAAGTTTAGATGCTCAAATTAAATTTCATTTTTATGGCTTTACGTTTTTACTGCTCTTTTAAAATAACTGCTGTATGTCAAATATATATGTGTACTGTGTCATGCATTACTTGTATGGGCTGGTTTATGTACATACACATTTTATGTGCGACATTTCATATATTTCCAATGTTCGAATGTCAAAACAATTTTGTATGACGTTTCATGCAGCGCCTTTCTCTTTAGCCTGCGATATTCGTTTGTACGCAATAAAATTGCAGTTGATAGAATTTTAGCACCTTATATATAGTATGAAATATGCCGCATAACGTGTGAATCTTTTATATATTTGCGCCACATACGACATATGACTTCTATAAATTTGAATATGATTGTATGAAAAATAGCATATGCATTGTATACATTTACCAATAGCGGGCGCCCATTTGACCTAACGATGTTTCTTCTAACCAAATAACGTAAAGCTTTTCCCGTTTGCTTGTTTAAAAGTAACAATGTCACAACGGATTACCATAGTAATAGCTACTATTGTCTTACTCTCGCGATCATGAATTTTTTGAGCGTTTACAAGGGTTTTATCAACATCGAAAATATTTACTTCTTTATTTCTGTATGCATTGTTTAGTGTATATTATCGTCTATGGTTTAATAGCCAGATTCAGCAGAACTATAAGTTGTTCGTTCAGCATTCGAATTTGGATCCTGGATTTCTTCACAGCTTATAAGTGTTGGTTTACCACTATCTGATTTAGTTAGCACTATCGCCCCAGCTGAAATCTAAACTTATACACTGTACTAAAATCGGTAACTACACGAGCGGAGGCATTGAAAAAGCACTGATGCCTTCTCAATTTTTCTCGGAAAACCAAATCTAGTAATGAATTTTCTACATCACAAAATTTCTTTTACTCTGTGCACGAGAAAACAACACGTCTATCTTATCCCCAACTCGTGTATCCCTGTCGATAAAAAATACCTAAACGTTCCCAATCTGAACATTTATATAACGCCGCAATTAAACTTAATACTTCCCAAATCTTCTTATGTGCAGATAGCCCAGCCTGGACGAAGCATTTACCCTTTCGCGGTTCTTGACGCTATTTTCCTTAGCCACCATGTGCATGTCAACAGGCAGTATTGTACGGTAGGCCGCATCAAGCAATATTTAGGTCGACACCATCACAACATGCGAGACTTATTTGCAGATTTGGGTGCCTAATTGAACGTCGTAAATGCAGCAAATATGAAAAGAAGCAGGGGCTTACGAGAATTACCAATGTAAGTGGCGGGTACCCGTGTGCCCAGGTAGCGAATTACAGCCAGATGCCCATGTCTATTTACTACACGTTTACACACTTTTCCACATATTCGTGAGATCCACTTTTGTCACGAACGATTGCATTAAAAGAGCTCATCTTGTAGCGTTCGATTGTTTGCACACTATTGTTCACTCTTTTGAAAAACTATAAGAACCTAAGTAATAAATAGTTCTTCAAGCATGTCGATGACTTGTGTACGTGGTAATCTTGGTTCTTTGCCATTATTCCCCCTCCAGTCCCAATTTGCCCCAAAATGGACAGATTCAGGAAATATTGGTATTTTTGTGATCCTCGAGTCCTTCCTGATCATTTCGAAAAAAATTATGTTTTTAAAATTTTAGATTTTTTCGATTTGTTCGGGTCCCAAGGGTCCCCTTTGAGAACCCAAAAAGTTTTTCTTAAAAATTGAATTTTTACGCATCATTCGACGCGGCTCGACGAGCTGAATGCAATGGTGTTATTTAAAACGGGATCTGATAAAAGCATCCTAAGTTATGGCCAAAAATCGTTCAATTGCTGAGCCTCTCAGCCTCCGATATTTGTGACCATAAAACTTAGGATTCAGTTACTAGATCACGGCGAGCCGCGTCGAATAGTGGGTAAAAATCTAATTATTAAGAAAAAATTTTTTGGGTTCCTGAGGGGAGACCCTTGGTACCCAAAAAATCAAAAATTTAAAAAATTCAATTTTTGATCGAAATAATCAGGGAAGGTCACGAAGACCGCGAAAATACCAAAATTTCCAGAATCTGGCCATTTTTGGGCAAACGCGGGCTGGGGGGATAATGAAAAAGAACCGTAATTTTTAGTACGGCAATGCGGTTTTGATTCATCGGTGCAACGCGTGTTTCTTTAAGGTACATGAAGTGTTTTTTATTTTTAGTAAAAAAGGGCCAAATCAGGCGACTATCAATGATGCTAGCGCTCTGGCTGTACTACACGTTTGCTATATCCATACGGGGTATTTTGGACAAACCGTTTCAAAAGATACTGGAAAACATTTATGAACGCTGGTAAAACCCGAAAAAATTTTCGCGGTCGCAAGCATTTTTTAGGTGAGTCGGTCAAGCTGATACCGAAGAGTTTGAGATTTTAACTTGGCGAAAGGTATACCTGTGTGGCTAGCACGCTCCGGCCACCAGTGGGGGTGACACTCAAGGTTACGATGAAGTCCGGTGTTGCGATTGAACACCTGTGTAATTGAAACTATGATGTTGGGATGCGGCGCTACTGAACACCGACGGTGATGAAGCTATTTTTTCTACAAAACAATCCTATGCTGAATGTCAACGCCTTAATGTAATAATGGTTCGCAGCTGCGTGGTGCAACTTCCTAACACCATGCCCATACGACCCCAGCTATCATAACCTCAAGGGTGGCCCAAATTTTTGCTGTTTTGACAATTTTGCTAATTTCCTTTATCATACCCAAAAAGCTATGGAGCTTAGCATGCCGCAGGCGCGCTTCACGAGGCATGTTCGAACCCCGCCCGATTGGCTGCGTACGTGTTTAGTATGTGGTTCTGAAGTCCCCCTGGGAGGCTGCCATTGACATCTGCTCACAGGCCATAGTGGCATGCCGATACTCCCTATCTCAATCTCACTCGGAAGTTGATCGAATCTTTAGTGCGGGGTGGTAAAAGCATGCATTGATTAAACGGGTGGAGCGGTGGCGCTATAACTATTTGAAATTTGTTTTGACGCTGGCCTCTGTGGGCTCTAATTCCTTCAGCAAGAGTGTTGACCAAAGTGGCTCCCATAGGGTTTCCAGTACCCATAGAAGTTTAAAGTCGGACTTGGTATTTTATATTGGAAATGATTAACAGGTTGAAGTCAACAGACTACTTATGTACTTCTGCCGGTATGATTTGGTGGAATAAATTTGAGGTGCAGTACCTAAACAAAGTCAAGAAAGGAAATCCCAAATTGTCTCCATCAATGAGTACCCCAAGAACAATGGGAGACCTGTTTAGTTCAGAAAACCCCCCTGGTGACATCGGTCGAGGAGGGCCGAATAATTTTTTACTATTATCGACCCTGCTGTGCGCTCTGCGACGACCTACTTCGAGCCGGAGATTGTTTAATTTCGATCTCACTTCTCGGATAACTCCAACTGTGGTAATTTAGACATTTCAGACAAAATGCCCTCGTTTAACGGTGAGAGTGTGTCTTTTTGTTAGTACCTCTAGCATTCTCTAAGGTTCTCTAAGTATTTATAGTATATCCCAGTATAGTATTCTCTAAGGTTCTGACAGAACCAGTATGGTTACGCAGGAACAACATCTGTGAAAGAGATTTGGGTGAGCCATTAAGATTAAGCAAATTCAGCATTAGCAGGACAAATTTTGATTAACCCTTTATTTTTAACTGATTTAGTTGACCCTGCGGTTGCAGGTTCCCTCAATGTTGACAACTTACTGCTCGCCACGAGCTGCGCTCCAGACCATTAAACGACTTAGGTCGATTCAGAGAAACTTAATGTCGGAATGAAATTGTATTTAATGTAAATCGATTTCAAGCTTGGGAGAGAGGAAGGGTAAAAGTTTTGGTTTTAAATTTGCATGGAACAACAGAAATTAAAGTTGTATCTTGCAATTTGCTAACTGTAATTACCGTATGTAAATTTATGCCTGGGACAGTAAACTTTAACCTGTGTCCGTGTATTATAATTTCATGGGCAATTTTGATAATGTTTCTGTGGATTCCTCTCGCCGTAATCTTGATTCCAACCAGGCTAGTACTTGAAGTCAACCATACGCGTTAACCGTTTCCAGCACCAATTATTGTTTGTTTTGTGCAATGATGATCAAACGTTTGCGGCGGCGGCGGATTGAACCTAGATCGGTTTGGTGAGAACCTTGCACTTTAGCCACTGCACAGTTTTGGAGCTGTTGCTGGGTTCCTTAAGAAACCTCACAAAGTGACCGAAAAACAACGAGCGAACGCCATATGACAATTTCAGCTAGTACATGACGTCGCAATGTACGCTTTCATACACGTGTGACTCTATGCGGGAAAGGGTTAAGGCTTGAGATCTCACCACCATAGGACGTAGCGCGTACAGTAGACCAGTCCGGATGGACAAACCCTTAGAACATATAATGCTGCCAGAATGATTGACACAGGACACAATGACTGATTTTTTCCAAGTTTATTTCAAAATGTGTACACGGAAAATAGAATTGAGGCACCAGAGAGTATGCAATGCTAAAGCAGTCAGTGATAGATGGGGACACCGTATGTGACACAGCATTAACAGAATATAAAGCATCGTCCTGGTGCTAGATTCAACGATATGGAGAGAGAGTGGCAACATTCCCGATAAATGCGGTATCAGAAAGCAACAATTTCCATTATTTACAATTTTAGCGATACTTGGCTTAGTTATGACTCAACAATCATGCCCGTGGTTCCAAATTAGCTCAACATAGCGCGCGGCGCTACCGCCGTCAGAAAACTATATGGTTCTAATTTGATGAGCCGGACGACAATAGAGTAATAATTTGTTCGAGATTGGGTAGTTTCCGTTTTAGTGTGCAAACTTATAGTATCATTTCTTTAAAACACGACGCGAGTTTCGCCTGACGGTTAGTCCGCGAAAATTCTATCATGTTATAGCTTGGAAAAGTACGCCTTGAGGGAAAGTCAAGTATATAACATGATTCGACAGAAACTAGAGCCATTTACTATAGTAACTTTCTTGCTGATAATACTCGTCCAGCGATTGTTATGATATGTCAACCAGAATCGTGATCATTTATAGTCAAAAATGATCAATGTAACTTTCTTGCTGATAATACTCGTTGAGCGATTTTTATGATATGTCAACCAGAATCCTGATCATTTATAGTCAAAAATGATCAATGTAACTTTCTTGCTGATAATACTCGTCCAGCGATTGTTATGATATGTCAACCAGAATCGTGATCATTTATAGTCAAAAATGATCAATGTAACTTTCTTGCTGATAATACTCGTCCAGCGATTGTTATGATACGTCAACCAGAATCCTGATCATTTATAGTCAAAAATGATCAATGTAACTTTCTTGCTGATAATACTCGTCCAGCGATTGTTATGATATGTCAACCAGAATCGTGATCATTTATAGTCAAAAATGATCAATGTAACTTTCTTGCTGATAATACTCGTCCAGCGATTGTTATGATATGTCAACCAGAATCCTGATCATTTATAGTCAAAAATGATCAATGTAACTTTCTTGCTGATAATACTCGTCCAGCGATTGTTATGATATGTCAACCAGAATCGTGATCATTTATAGTCAAAAATGATCAATGTAACTTTCTTGCTGATAATACTCGTCCAGCGATTGTTATGATACGTCAACCAGAATCCTGATCATTTATAGTCAAAAATGATCAATGTAACTTTCTTGCTGATAATACTCGTCCAGCGATTGTTATGATATGTCAACCAGAATCGTGATCATTTATAGTCAAAAATGATCAATGTAACTTTCTTGCTGATAATACTCGTCCAGCGATTGTTATGATATGTCAACCAGAATCCTGATCATTTATAGTCAAAAATGATCAATGTAACTTTCTTGCTGATAATACTCGTCCAGCGATTGTTATGATATGTCAACCAGAATCGTGATCATTTATAGTCAAAAATGATCAATGTAACTTTCTTGCTGATAATACTCGTCCAGCGATTGTTATGATATGTCAACCAGAATCGTGATCATTTATAGTCAAAAATGATCAATGTAACTTTCTTGCTGATAATACTCGTTGAGCGATTGTTATGATATGTCAACCAGAATCCTGATGATTTATAGTCAAAAATGATCAATGTAACTTTCTTGCTGATAATACTCGTCCAGCGATTGTCATGATATGTCAACCAGAATCGTGATCATTTATAGTCAAAAATGATCAATGTAACTTTCTTGCTGATAATACTCGTCCAGCGATTGTTATGATATGTCAACCAGAATCCTGATCATTTATAGTCAAAAATGATCAATGTAACTTTCTTGCTGATAATACTCGTCCAGCGATTGTTATGATATGTCAACCAGAATCGTGATCATTTATAGTCAAAAATGATCAATGTAACTTCCTTGCTGATAATACTCGTCCAGCGATTGTTATGATATGTCAACCACAATCGTGATCATTTATAGTCAAAAATGATCAATGTAACTTTCTTGCTGATAATACTCGTTGAGCGATTGTTATGATATGTCAACCAGAATCCTGATCATTTATAGTCAAAAATGATCAATGTAACTTTCTTGCTGATAATACTTGTCCAGCGATTGTTATGATATGTCAACCAGAATCGTGATCATTTATAGTCAAAAATGATCAATGTAACTTTCTTGCTGATAATACTCGTCCAGCGATTGTTATGATACGTCAACCAGAATCCTGATCATTTATAGTCAAAAATGATCAATGTAACTTTCTTGCTGATAATACTTGTCCAGCGATTGTTATGATACGTCAACCAGAATCCTGATCATTTATAGTCAAAAATGATCAATGTAACTTTCTTGCTGATAATACTCGTCCAGCGATTGTTATGACATGTCAACCAGAATCGTGATCATTTATAGTCAAAAATGATCAATGTAACTTTCTTGCTGATAATACTCGTCCAGCGATTGTTATGATATGTCAACCAGAATCCTGATCATTTATAGTCAAAAATGATCAATGTAACTTTCTTGCTGATAATACTCGTCCAGCGATTGTTATGATATGTCAACCAGAATCGTGATCATTTATAGTCAAAAATGATCAATGTAACTTTCTTGCTGATAATACTCGTCCAGCGATTGTTATGATATGTCAACCAGAATCGTGATCATTTATAGTCAAAAATGATCAATGTAACTTTCTTGCTGATAATACTCGTTGAGCGATTGTTATGATATGTCAACCAGAATCCTGATCATTTATAGTCAAAAATGATCAATGTAACTTTCTTGCTGATAATACTCGTCCAGCGATTGTTATGATATGTCAACCAGAATCGTGATCATTTATAGTCAAAAATGATCAATGTAACTTTCTTGCTGATAATACTCGTTGAGCGATTGTTATGATACGTCAACCAGAATCCTGATCATTTATAGTCAAAAATGATCAATGTAACTTTCTTGCTGATAATACTCGTTGAGCGATTGTTATGATATGTCAACCAGAATCCTGATCATTTATAGTCAAAAATGATCAATGTAACTTTCTTGCTGATAATACTCGTCAGGCGATTGTTATGATATGTCAACCAGAATCGTGATCATTTATAGTCAAAAATGATCAATGTAACTTTCTTGCTGATAATACTCGTCCAGCGATTGTTATGATACGTCAACCAGAATCGTGATCATTTATAGTCAAAAATGATCAATGTAACTTTCTTGCTCATAATACATCGTCCAGCGATAATCTGTTATGCGTATGTCAACCAAAATCCTATGATAGTTATAATCGAAAATGATCAATGTAACTTTCTTGCTGATAATACTCGTCCAGCGATTGTTATGATATGTCAACCAGAATCGTGATCATTTATAGTCAAAAATGATCAATGTAACTTTCTTGCTGATAATACTCGTCCAGCGATTGTTATGATACGTCAACCAGAATCGTGATCATTTATAGTCAAAAATGATCAATGTAACTTTCTTGCTGATAATACTCGTCCAGCGATTGTTATGATATGTCAACCAGAATCGTGATCATTTATAGTCAAAAATGATCAATGTAACTTTCTTGCTGATAATACTCGTCCAGCGATTGTTATGATATGTCAACCAGAATCGTGATCATTTATAGTCAAAAATGATCAATGTAACTTTCTTGCTGATAATACTCGTTGAGCGATTGTTATGATATGTCAACCAGAATCCTGATCATTTATAGTCAAAAATGATCAATGTAACTTTCTTGCTGATAATACTCGTCCAGCGATTGTTATGATATGTCAACCAGAATCCTGATCATTTATAGTCAAAAATGATCAATGTAACTTTCTTGCTGATAATACTCGTTGAGCGATTGTTATGATATGTCAACCAGAATCGTGATCATTTATAGTCAAAAATGATCAATGTAACTTTCTTGCTGATAATACTCGTCCAGCGATTGTTATGATATGTCAACCAGAATCGTGATCATTTATAGTCAAAAATGATCAATGTAACTTTCTTGCTGATAATACTCGTCCAGCGATTGTTATGATATGTCAACCAGAATCGTGATCATTTATAGTCAAAAATGATCAATGTAACTTTCTTGCTGATAATACTCGTTGAGCGATTGTTATGATATGTCAACCAGAATCCTGATCATTTATAGTCAAAAATGATCAATGTAACTTTCTTGCTGATAATACTCGTCCAGCGATTGTTATGATATGTCAACCAGAATCCTGATCATTTTATAGTCAAAAATGATCAATGTAGCAACGCGCCGGAAATATTTGTAGATTCACATCCCTTTTCTTGGCCTTATAGCTTTTGTAACACAACTCTATGGTAAATACCACGTTGGCTCGTCAACCATGATATTTATTTACGCTGTAGTTCAATGTAGTCAATCTTGGATTTACTCGCAAAATCATCCGTTGCGTTCCTACAGCGATTTCTATAAATTTGGTAGCAAAATAAACATGTACCCTCATTTTCAGAACCAGGGACCTGCCTTCTGACATGGCCTTGCTTTGTGAAAATGGCACAAACCTGGCTTAAATTTGTACAATTCACGTTTCAATTCCTTCTCAAATCTTGACTAGATTCCAGCCAAATTTTATCTCTGGGTTCCTATAGAGCCTATAAGTTTACATCGGTCTCCACTTGGTGTAAATGCGGCCAGTGCGATCTCCCTATTCTCGCCTATCCTACGGGTTTGTCGTTTCCTCGCTTTTCAACTACAGCAGTATTCGCTGTTTCCACACAATCTTGAAAATATGGGGTGGTCAGCATCGCTTGTAAACTAAATTCTTCTATTAGTCAGACTGCGTATAATATAATTAGTCAACGATTGATCTTGTGCGAGCAAGGATATCTATGCCTAACTTGTGGTGCTAGTAAATATCCGAAAAATTCAAACTCAGTGACTCAGTCGCTCCACAAAAATAAGGAGATTTTGCTTCCGTCGACCATTTGGTCCGACAATTTTTCTAAGTGGTTTAAATTTTTGAAATAGCCTAATCCCGTTTCTGCTTTAAATTTTGCAATTTACAGCCAGAGGTGTGATATCTGTGCTCGTGACGGCTGAAATTTCAGCCTAAATCGATAAGTTTGACCGTAATGATTTTGGAGGAGCAATTACTCTTAACAGTTACCCTGGGCCTGAACTTCCAAGAAGCTTAACCAAAAGATCATCATCCTTATCTGCTTACAAGCCGTTAAGGTACGAAACTTCCAATGGCATTACAGATACTGATGATCACCGTACCAGAGATTGTATTCTGAAAGTGGAAATGATTTATATATATTTAATTAAGGTACACTGTGGCTTAAAAACCAAAATCTGGCCATCACTGCAGCGTGATCTGCGTAGCTTAGGTAAATTTGAGCCTTTTCCTACACTCGAAGTTGCCGAGAATTTCAAGACTTAATTATGGCACAATTGTTCTAATTCAGCAAAGCCATTTTTGTCCCCAAGAAAGGCTCTCGTCGATAAGTTTAGACACCTGACTCAATCAGTATTTTGTTTAACCAATAGCGATTTCATTTATGAATCCGTTTAACAAAATTTTTAAAAATTTTATCACATAATAACGAGCCGAAATCGTATCGAGTACCAAAAGTGTTTAAATCTTGGTTTGTCAATTACAATAGGTCTGCTACCAAATTTACAGTGGAAGTCCTTGGCATGACCTAGGACTTCTACCTTTAACCTAATCCAATGTTTTATCGAACAGCTAAAAGCTCATGTGTCTCTACTATGGTGTTACTAATGTGTCATATTTTTAAATACTAGGGGAGTCCGAGACAATTTCGTTATCACCGGCTTGCGGTTCGACAGAGATGTGGCGGGTTTTTAGACACCGGGCAGCCACTTTAGCCTATAGTTACCGCAAATATCCAACTATACCTGCATCACGAATTAGGTGCGCATCGAAGTGATGGCGTCGTGGGCCCAGCTGTACAGTCTATAGCCAGTGGGCGGACGTGGCCCACCATCTCTTATTATGCCTGTAGTGTGGAGCTGCGATTGGGTCTGTTTTTGGTCAGATGAATGGCTTTCAGCATGTCATATACGGCAGTTGCTTTCGACAATTCAGACACCGGTGTCGTCAAGAAACCTTTGTTTATCCTCCTTGATATGCCGGCAAAGCCCTTACGCAGAATCGATTAAGGGACCTCGGTCCTAATGTGTGTCAGTGTGCGGCTCAGTTGTTCAGCCACAACGACGGTTAGGTCACTGTCCCACTGCATTTTTGTACACTTTTTGCGCTGTAACACATAGTCTAAAGCCGCAGGGTGATGTCTGTCTTCAGAGAATTCTAACATTCTTCAACAGACGTCGTTTCCATTAGAGGACCAGATCGGTTATAGTGAGTACAGCGTTGAATTCGTTGTGAACTTCAGGGTTGGCGTATAGTGAGCACTGCCATATATTAAATTTCCCAAACAAATCTTAAACTCTTGGTTGGATTTGACTGAACAAACCACTCTGCTTATAATTAAAATTTAGTGTACCACCTGTTTCACACATATTAATTGGCCTGAACTTTTTCGACAACAAAACCAACTGCGTTCCGAAGCGTGGCAGTAACTAAATTCAACGTATAAATATATATGTTTGCACGCGCGTTGTTATTCGTTCTGTCTTCAAGTATTACTGAAGATCTTTAGCAAAAGCTTTTAATAGCTCAACGACCGGTGAGCGTGGCTTGCAAACCAATGTTCAATTCTCAGTTTATGGACCAGAAGTAGGCTTAATACAAATATATTGGGCACGTGAAAAAATTAGCTCACTAGGGATGACACTGAAAATTTGTCAAAAAGGTTTTTGTCCAAAACACAGCCACAAAAAATTACTTTTCTTCCGTTGAGCAAGTGTTCCACCAACAATTTTGCGGGTTCGAAATTAATACATAGTAAAAGGGCTGAATCAAATTTTTATATCACTCATCGGTCGTAATCTTTATAAATTGAGCAAATGGGGTCAAATATAATTCAGTCTGAGTCAATCTAGACTCAAAGTGTGTGAAGTTTAACTTTTACTGAGTCGAAGATTGGCTCGCTTGTTAAGTCAGAAATTATTGGCTCGAACTCACCCAAAATGTTCACTCAATATTAGTAAATCAGTAAATTAGTAAATCAATTGAGCCTTAGTTTGACACATCGGATTTTTATACCTTGATGAGCAAGAACCAGAGACCAGGATATATCATTGTTCAAGTCGACAATTTTATTTTTTGTTATTATTTCGATAAAACTCAAGCCGCACATTACTACAAAACGACTTGATGCCTACACGATGAGCAGCTTCTTGCTCAATCGTTTCAATCAAGTGATCACCGGAAGTTTCCGGCAGAAGAAGACCGACAATCCCCGAAAACATTCCCAGTACACCGAAGACTGTATTCGGAACGGCTACGTGAATACTGACAGCGGCATACACGATAAATGGCGTTGGAACGTTAAGAATCGAGGCAAGGAGCGACGAACATCCCATGCCGGATCCTCGAACAACCGTTGGAAATAATTCACCTATTAAAAAACAAAGACTAGGTGTACAAAAATATAAAGTCTCAAATTTTTAGAAACAAAAGTGAACATTAAGAGTGATGCTAGTAATCTGAGTTTTCAAATATTGTGGTCGATAGGTTGCTTTATTACACTGAAACCTTCACAACATTGTGGAATGTATTTCTTCTAAACTAAGCCCATCATCCAGATCTATTTTGAAAACATCTTATCCGATGGACCCAGCCAATCAAAGGAATTCTCATACAGATTTGACGATGTAAAATCTGTACGATGCTAATAGATTTTCAAGAAGTGTTGTGTTTAGGTAGCTGCGGACGGCCACAACGCCACTGTGCCGCTAAAAAGTATATCAAAACTATTAAAATGTAAAAAATGCAGTAAAATAAAGTTTCAGTAATCATAAAGACGGCCACATTAACAGAGCGGAAATCTGTTCTCTCTGTCTGTTCATCGCATAATTCCCGACCAGATTGATTCGTTTCGCAATTTTTTTATTCGACGCCTAATGAAATCTGGTGGTGCACCTACCTTTGTATTAGCACTGACCCTATGATTTCATAAAAGATTTTGCAAAATCCACACAAATTAAAAGGGTTTTGATCATTTGTGGTCATCCAAGGTTTTAGGTTATAAGTCTTGACTATTTGATTCGTGAAACAAGCTGGTTTCATTGTTTTAATCTCACATTGTGTGTGTTGCTAACTCTGTCGGATGGAGCCGGAGCAAAATTTGGTAAATTTCAGAAATAATAATGTCTAATTCTGCCACTTTTTTCAATAAAGAACTTAGTGATGAAGCCGGGTCATCATTTTGTGACCGGCTGACCCAGTCGAGGCAGTGATCCGGTGACCTGATAACCCGGTGCCACAGTTGCAGTATGGACCTATTGAGAAGGCTATTTTCCGAAGCCACCAATTTATAATCTGCTAATTCGTAAAACAAATAGTGATGGAAACCTGAGGCAGTGATCCGGTGATCTGATGACCCGGTGGCACTGTTGCAGTATGGACCTATTGAGAGGGCTATTTTCCGAAGCCACCAATTTATAATCTACGAATTCGTAAAACAAATGGTGTTGGAAATCAGTTGAACATCTGTTTAGCAGAACCCCATTGCAGATAGATTACAACTGCGTTTTCGGTAGCACTTTAGCAAGAGACTAAGATCGTGGACAAAAGTAGGTTTTTAAGTGAAATGACAGTTACAAATTCAAAAGTACTTTAACAGAACATAGACATCATAGATAATATTTTGAGATAATTGCAAATGATTGGTTAGACATTATGAATTGACGTTTCTCATATCGCTTTATTTGTAGGTTTTGCTTCAGATCTAAGAATCGTGCGACTGTTTCTGGTCAAACATCCTTAGGATACACGCTTCGTGCACACACGCTGATTTAATCCTTTAGCTAAGTGCCGGCTAAATGTTATAACTGTACTCGCTCCGATCTAATATTTATATTTTCGTTCAAATCTGTTGTAGGTAAGCACAAGACTTCAAAATTCGGAAAATGAAAAAAATCTCATAAAAAACATACAAAAAATTAGCATAAACAAAATATCTAAGGTTCGAGAAAGCCAATCAGAAAGCATATATGTAATAAACTGGTATTGCAGTGCTGTCCGGGAATCACGGTTGTTTTGGCCAAAAGTAGTGGGTGCTAGAAACCTGTCTTTGAACAGAGACTGGGCATTTTATTTTAAAAACTTGCAATTGTATTAATTATTAATTATTATTAAATTTATTAATTATTAAAAATTGACATTGTATTAATTACACTATTTGTTCTAGACCGAGGACAGCAGGGAAAGCACGGAAATTCCTTCCGACCACGTATACTGCAAATACAAAATCCAGTGAAAAGAAAGCAGTACTCAGAGGTTTCGCTTTTTGAACAAAATTTGCCTACACGGTGTTTTTTTATTGTGACACTTTATATTCAAACAAATTCGAGGCTTCCCCATGCGCACTGCACTCTAACAGATTAGCTAGAATAGCATTGGTTTCAAAGATGAAATATGGCCTGGTATATTGTGGGTGACATTTCGGATTATTGCCACTGATCACTACAAAATATAATTTACAAACGATTAGAAATTCATTTGTACCGTCGGCATCCCGACTTCAGATTGGACATAGGCAAAGTAGTAAAAGACACAGCTAGGTGACTACATATCTTTGCTACAAAATAGTATAATAGGTTATCCTCTAATTCTATAACGCTTTAGATTGTATACTAAAATTGCGTATTTTTCTCGAATCTAGTGCATTAAATGTTAAACAGTAGATTAATCTGAAAAATTACTTGCAACCAGAAATATGAGGCAGTACGAGACGGTAATGAAAAATTTAGCCATAACTGCTAGCAGTACCACCAGCCACGTGTGGTCGAAAGGTACAAGTGCACATGCTAGGCTCGATACTCCGGCTAAAAACATAGTCGCACACATTGGAACCAAACGTCCACTGCGTTCAGTAACAACCAGCGCAAACGCTGCGGGTATTTCGACGACAAACGAAAGAGCGAATGCAATGTATTGATTGTAGCCAAGATGCTCGATATTCAATGCATTACCCGAGTAAACAATCATATTCGTAGCCCACAACAACGCTAATATAAGCGTTTTGAACGTCAAATTTCGTGTTGAAAATAAAGTCCAATAGCCGTACGACAAGGCGGTGTTAGTCTTTTTATCAGAGCCGCTGTTTTGTTTGGTTTCGGCTAAGGTTTCGGGCGTTATTTTTCCCAGATTATTCGACTCGTTTTCAGGACCAAGATACGGCTTTGTTGCTTCAACAGACAGTTGTTGCTTAGTCGATAATAATATTTGTTGTTCTTGATGCTTCAACGCGGTGTGATCATCGCATTTGTATGCAGCGACGTTGTTTTGGGAATCTAGTAGCCAAATATTACCAAATCTTATAACACATTCCTTCTTATATTAACGTAATTTTATAGAGTTTTGAACAAACTTATGTCACAAAGATGGACTGAACTTGGCTCGTTTGATTCTGAGCTTTGCAGACAAGCCACTACTCTGTTTAGGAGCTGTTGCTTGGTGAACCTCGCAAAGAGAGTGAGTAAAACAATGTATGTTTAAACACACGCCGCACGACAACTCATTTGCTACGTCTCTTCGCAATTTTTTTACGTTGTGACAAGCGTTGTTGTACGCTTTACGAAGAAATAAATTATTACTATTCAGGTCTACCCAGGTTTATAATTATAATTTCAAATTTCAAAAGTTCATATTTTATATATTTGGATTTTTGTAATTTTATTAGTTTTAGAAAACATTTTAATACCGCAGTGTAAAAAGTGATTACGTATACCAAACAATAATTGGGTTGCTCAAGTTTACTTTGGCAACTGCTTTAGTTGGTTTCTTGCTACTGTCATGAATATTTTAATACAGAGGATATCAACATCTGGTTCCGAATTTCTAAACCCTATTTAACCCTTTAACGCCCGAGCTAGTTTATCTATTGTACAATGTGTGACAAAATAGAGCCGCCAGCGCAGAGGGAACCCCGATCGCATTCTGAGAACGATGTACACAAACCACTGACCTATCTGGAGCTGTTGCTAAGTTCCTTAATAAGCATAGCAAAGTGAGCGAACAGCAACGCATGTACAAACATATGAAAGGCGACATACTTAGATTGCTCCACGCGTTGCACTCTGCGCTGATTCGAATTGGTACAGTTGAAAGTTTGAAAGGGCTAATTTGCACATCACATCACATCACATAGTGCCTATATAAACAAGACCGTTCCTTTGCTTGGTCATGCAATTCAGTTGTCTTAAGTAGCTGCAGTTAGTCGGATACTGCATTAAAATTGTTTATGGTTTCGCTTTGAAAACGCCAAACGACAGTGCCAGTCCTAGACATTCGTCCCTCCCGATATCCTGCACCCATCACCCCGAGCCTCGGCAACGCCGTATCCCTGAGGGCCAGCACCCCCTCACCCATGACCACGCAGCCTCTCCCCGGGAGGTAGCGCACCCCACCTACTCTACCTCCCCCACTCCCCGAGACCCAGTACCCCGCGCCACCCGCAAAGTAAGCATGAGCACTACTACCCGACGTCGGGTACCCGAGTTGTCGGGTACCCGTGTAGTGCATCGGGAACCCAGTTACAGCGGTCGGGTACTCATATACCTGAATATTTGGGTATTAGGTATTTTGAATATTAACATGAATTTATTTTTTGCGCCCCACCGAAAAATTATTCGCCTTGGTAATAACTTAAGAAATATAGCTTACCCAAAAGCTAGATCAGGGAAGTAGAATAACGCAGTGTATGGACATACACTGGAATCACAAGAAACAAAAGTTCATATTTTGGACACTAGAATTTGTGATTTGGACACAAGGCTTCTCCTAATAAGGACAGTGACGAATATCTATTAATTAAGTAAAGCTAAAAGCTATTTGCCCACAGGTATGTGTCTAGGAAACTTGTAGCAATAAGTAAAGACACTCGTATTAACAAATTTACCAGTTTGCATTGCAAAAACTTAGGGGTGAATTTGAGCAAATAGGTAACAAGAAACTAAACCAACTCATACTTTATCTCCGCAAAATACATCTTTTATATTATGCTGAGAACCTAGCAA
>JASANE010012739.1:0-10000 GCA_030248225.1 Trileptium ribeirensis
CATTATCCGATTTTAAGAAAAATTAGCTGTTTTTGCATCTTTTTTCGAATCCAAGTTTGAAGTCGAGATAAAGTTTGCAGTGTCCTCCGGTCACTGCAGAAGTAAAAGGCGCACAGTGAATTTTGCCTCAAACATATTCCAGAACATATATATGCATGATAAAGAAAAGTATGCCAAAATTTTAACACCATTTGGCATTCTTTCCATAGTTTCGACTACGTTGCCAAAATAATGATAAAATGGTATACAGCTTAAAGATACACAAGCAGTCAGAATCTGAACCACGTATGGCTAACAAGTCGTGGTTTTAATAACAACAGCAAAACTTACTCGATTTTGACACTGAACCGGTTGTTTATGCTCTATATAATTTAATTACCAAAGAGGTACGGTAACCATTGTGTCAGAGGAAGCAACATATCATATCACCGAAATGTTAGAAATAGAAACGTATTTATTAGAAAAATAGAAACGTATTTCTAAAAAATTTGAGAAAATCTGGTCATATCACCCTAATACTGTGAAATTTTTTTATGAAATAACTTTGGCTGTTGCCAGTTGTAAGCAGCTTCTATTAAATGCAAAAAGAGGTAACGCAATTGCCAAGCTTATACTATATTGAAACGGCTTAGTCGGAAACACCTAGGCACGAGCATCCAGCACGTCCAACAGACTGGTAGACTACGACCCAGTAGAAGAGTCTGAAATCTAGACAAAGTTCTACTGCACTTCATGAATTTATATTTATAAAACATTGTCTATCGCCCACAAGTAACACATGTCAACATAAAGCGAGGGAATAATTAAGTATAAACCGTGCCGATAATACAAAGTCGGTCGCGAACTCTCTCATCCGGTTTGACACAGTCTAACACAACAGCGAACGCCCAAAAACACTTTACTCGGCGGATCGAACCAGATCGAAGTAATTCAGATAACTTTCTCAACAACGCGGGATTAACCCGATAACGGATGCGTTGTTACACACAATGGGTCGGATATAATTTAACACAATAACTTGGTGTACGAATGTTAATTAGCGTATAACTCCACTTAGCTAGCTCATCAATAACGATCAGGTGATTTATTATACCACATGTTTGCCTTGAGCCCAAAATACTGATAATTACGTTCCAACTCGTGATTAAACACGCTTAACGGCATTCAGCCTGATAATCACGTTCCAACTCGTGATTAAACGCGCTTAACGGCATACATGTAGGATGCAGTTGTTTACCATACATACTATAAGTATTACACTAATTTAGGAAACAACTCTGCGCAAACATATTTGAAGTAGCTAGGAACCGGAAAATTTACATTAACTCAGAGCTGATAATATAAAACCAATTTCCGTGATTCTTCTTCGCCAAACAGCGCACATGAGCCGAACAACTGATTAAATGAAAATGTAAGGCGCTCTGTACTCCTGAATAAAAATCATGCAACCACATTATTAGCTATCTCCACCTTCATTTAATTCATAATATCCTATAATACCCATAATAATTCTGTAATATATACCATATATCCTATAATACCTAATATTCATAATATCCTATAATACCCACATTCATAATACCCATAATCAATCGAAAATCAAAAATGACAATAGTCATCTCGCTATCCATTACATAACACAACTATATATCCAAAAGCGAATAAAATCCATTATACACGTCGGCAACCCAAAAAAATATAAGCCACAGCAATAGCTAAAAATCATCACAGAAAGGAGAAGTAATTTATTCAGCCAAATCTAAACACAATATCTAATTCATAACAAATTCAAATTCACTATATACCAACAAGAAAATTCTATTTATAAATATATATTGCGCCAAGCCGCCGAAAAGAAGCGGTACCCTGTACCGTATTAGTATTACGCACGCTAATAATAAAATATATAGTATACATTTATTATATATTATATATTTGACGGGGAAGTTATTTAAAATCTTGACAAGGGGAAATTTTGGAGAATTGGGGTTGGGAAGTGGGGTTTGGTTTAGAAAAAGTGAATAGAGATGAGTGATATAATTTTAGTATATTCAAGGGGGTAGGTAGGGGAGTTAGTATTGCAAATTTGGTAAGGGGGAGTGACATTTTGGGTAAATGGGAGATGTTTGAAAAATGTGAAAACTATAAAAAATTGGAATTTTAGAAAATTGTAAAACAAATTTGGTTATGTGAAAAGGATATAAAAATTTAAGGTGTAGGAATAAATTTTTGAGGGAGTGATATTTGTTTGAAAAATGTGGGAAAATTGAGAAAAGGGAATTTTTAATTAAAGGCGAAATTTATGAAAAGTAGAAAGAGGGGAAAGGGGTGGGTTAAGTATATGATTGAGTAGGGTAAGTGGAAAATGATATTAAAATTGGTTAAGTTTTCGGGGAGAGAGGGTAGTTTGAATTTTGATTGAAAAAGTGGGAAATAGAGAAAAAGTGGAATTTGGTTAAATTTAGGGTTTCAAAGGAGAGGGTGTGTGAATATGGGATATGTTGTAGAAAATAGGGTATTTGAAAAGAAAAAGTGTATTGTAGATAGTAGATAGTTTTAGGTGAAAAATTTAAGTTTTGGGGTATATATGTATACAAGATAATTTTGAGGTTTAGGTTTTTATAGTTATACAAGAAATACATAGCTAGTCCGCATATTTAATAACACACACTTAACATTTTATTTTAAATGTTTCGAAATTGTTACGCTCATAGACCATGTCAAGTACGACTGGGAACACCAAGGCGGGTGTGGAGACCGGCCCGGGTATTTTAGTAGAAAATTGAAAGATTTGTAGACGTGAAAAAGACGCCAACCCCGACATTAACATTATGTTAAGGTTTTAATTGCATTCCAGTTGATTTTTAACCCATTTTTAGTGGATTTTGGAGTTGTTGACTCAGGACCGCGCAATATCTGGCTTATAGAAAAGCCTATACCCGGCTCGTTGATTTTTCAGTGTAAAGAACTACCCGTGCTTGGCGCCTGACCTATTACAAGTGTGTGGATCGAATCCTTGGTGGTTTTTATTTAAAAAACTGGTGTTCTAATAAGGACCTACTTCACACATAGGTAATCTTGTCACAATATTAGTTATCTTAATAATATTTTCCCAAATAAAACTTTGGAAATCATAATGGCAAGTATACTAGGGGTGATCGAGTATTAACTATATTAGTTAATACTAACTTACAAATTCGGCCCCTACGTGTTGAGTGAGTAATACCCGGATGAGAGTGCTGATGGGCTTGTGTTTAGTAGTGTCGGAGCTTTTTATTCTTTGTCTGGCCGTTGCTTCCGTGCTACGCGACGCTCCGACCCCCAGAGACTACTATAATACACCAATGGTACAGTGTAATTACAATCTTGGCCACCAAGTAGATACTTATCTAGCGACTGGGGTGTGCGAGATTATGGTCTGGCGTACCAGGGAAGTGGTGATAACTCCAACCTTGCCTTCGCTATTCCAATAGGCCTCTAACCAGATAACAGCTCTGTGAATTTCCCGATTAGTTTTATTACGCTCTTTTGCGATGATACCAACGATAGTCCATTAGTTAGATATATTTACTCTCCAACATAACGATGCACTAATTGGCCAACGGAATATTAATTAAACAATTGAGGCACATCATGATCTCCACGTACGACGCTCTTTATTACTGCTCGTAAGTGGTATGCATCATGATTGTTACACGCTCAACGACGACACTAAGTTACCAGCACACTTCTCCAGGAGCTATTATAACCACTCGCATCACAGATTGCCGTCACAAATTAGCAAGGCAGGGACGTGCTTTAAAAAGAGACTCACGTTTATGTGATATCAGTGAACTAATTAATAAAGACACAAGCGAGCGCGCACTACTTTTCGCGATTCACAAGCGTTTCCCTAAGAGCTACTCGTTTAAGGCCGTTAGCGAACGCAGGAGGAGTACATATGGACACAGCATTAAGTGAAACAATTACCATAATTAACCAAAGAAAAACAATGAAGAGCTCGCCAAATAAAATTCAGCATTGCCGCGAAACAGCGCAATGTAATCGTACTATATACTGTATATGTATCGTACTATATGATGTTATTACACAAAGCAAAACGAGATTTAAAAACCTCATAGCTATGTAATAACATATTTGTATACAACTAGCTAACGTAAAGTGTTTCGGTATGCACCTGTGTGCTAGATTTCGGAATACGCACACCTATTTGAATATGATTGTACTATATTTTGTCATACGCACACAGGAAATTTGAAGTTGTTGTAAATTCCAGATGTTACTACACCCCACCGTGTATTTTTTGAGATTCTAGGTTTTGGTATGTACACCTACGCTATATCACTGCATTTTGAGATAGTACATTTTACAAACTGCTGATTCGGTGCAAATATTAAACGTTGCAGTGACGAATGATACAAAGTGTAGGCGTGTGCCACCGTGAGCAAGATGAACGAGACATTGAAATTTAGAAAAAACTAAAAGAGTTTTGCCCTGCGATTTTTGTAATTCCTGACAAGCTGTTTTCTGTTGTTTTTCGACAACATAATTACTGCAATTTTAATGACCCAAGTTTACTTGAAATTGGTATAATAAGCAGTAACGGAGAGTCGGCATTTTCCTTTGCGGAAAAAATAGGTATAAGCAGATAGCAGCAGAGTTAGTTCATGAATAGCAAAAAGATGCTATTTGTGCACTTGGAACACACAGTCGCAAAGGCATCCTATTCAAGCGTCCGCGGTAACCCGAAATTGCCGTTATCGCAAGCATAGGTGTACAAGATCTGTCTACTCAGAGGAGGTATGTCGGTCTCCCGTAATTTGCAATAGTACGGCCAATGTAACCTTTAAGGACGGAAGTGAAGCATGCTATGCCTCTCTCGATATACTAAGCTTAAGCCTTAGTCTTAGCCTAGGCTAAGGTATCTATAAGAGCCATGTACTAAGCCTGAGCCTAAGTCGCCGCAGCCGGAACCCCTCGCTCTGAGGTTTTCTATCGTTATAACATCTGGCCCCTAAAGGTGACATGGAACACAATAAGAATAAAGAGTGTTTTTGTTCATGCCGGGCATTGGTAATACCCATGGGGGCCCATGTCACCTTTAGGCGGTTCCCATTTTCCCGTCGGAAATTATATTACATTGGTGTGTGTTCCATATATTATACACACATTTTGTATATGTTGTTTCCCCATTTTCCCGATTTTGCGTTTTCCCAATTTCTCGTATTCTCAACCAGTACAATGTGAGAAGTCAGGTGAACGGGAAATTGGGAAAGCGGAAAATTTAGCAATACGAAAAATCGCGAAAATGAGAATTTACGAAAATCGGAAACTGGGGAAACGGGAATTTCCGGATTTTGACTTTCTTGCTTTCCAAGGTTCACATTTCCCATTTTAAGAACTTCCCTGTTGTTCAACATTTTTCTATTTCCCAATGCTGTGATTTCTCGACAGTTTCATGTTTCAGCATTCCACTACATTTCTCCATTTTCGTACTTCACTGTTTCCAAATATTGTGTCGTTTCGCCACGTTAGCTGTAAAGTCACGTCAAGTATTTTCCGTATTCCAAGATCTTTTAGTTAACCAGTTTTCCTTAACGATCAATCCACCTTATTACCAATATATAGGCCTAGGGGGTTGGCTCTTCCCAGTAGGCTTGTAATCTCGATTTTGCACTTTATTGTAACATCGAGCAATGGCGAAATGGACTCGCTGACAGCTGTAAAGCTTTAATTTTAGGATGAAAATGTCACTTTAAATAACTGACTTTTACTTTTTAGATTTTAAATAAAAGGGTTTCAGGGGTTTTACGGTTGTCGACGAACTTGCGTTACAGAATTGTGTAGTCTGTCATTATTTGTTAGGTTATGTATTGCGTGCAGACCGTCAAGCATGGCGTATATTGTGTTTTTTTGGTAAGCTGATTACGACAATCTGATTATCTACAATCTGACACCAATAGTTCATACCTTTTCCAGGGGTTTAAATGTGTTTAGGGTCGATGAACACAATTTTAAAATATCGCCTCTCTTTAATTGCTGAGTTATGTATTACGTACTAGGCATCAAGAATGGTTCATACATATGTTTTAGTACGATGAATACAATCATCGATATCTACAACTTTTCAGAACAATACTTTTTGTGGGACCATCCCCAGGGCCGCTGCGAGCCTGAGTATGGTACGGTGACATTTTTCTAGAAATAAATTTTTCAAATTTCGTCAGACTATATTTTTAGAATTTTGTAGACTGTCTTCATTTGTTAGGTTATGTATCGCGTACAGGCCATGAAACATCCTGTATATTATATTTTTCGGTATGCTGAATACGACTGTTTGGTTATCTACAATCCGCCACGAATAGTTCATGCCTTTTCCAGCGGCTTTAAATTGGCTTAGGGTCAATGAACACGATTTCCAGAATATAGTCTGTTTTCTTTTGTTGGGTTATGTATTGCGTGCTCGAAATCAAGAATGATCTATATGTTTTAGCACGCCGATACAATCATCGCGATCTACAGCTTTTCAGAACAATACTTTTTGTGGGACATCTTTCAGGGTCACTGCGAGCCTGAATATAATACGGTGATCTATTTCTTGAAATAAATTTTTCAAAATTCGTCAAATTTTATTTTCAGAATTGTATAGACTGTCTTCATTTGTTAGGTTATGTATCGCATGCAGTACATCAAGCATGCTGTATATTATATTTTTCGGTAGGCTGAATACAATTTGGTTATATACAATACGCCTCGTATAATTAATGCCTTTTTCAGAGGTTATCAAAGGGTCTAGTGTGGATGAATACGATTTCCAGAATATGGTCTGTCTTCGGTTGTTGTGTTATGCATTACGTGTTAAAATCAAGCATGGTTCATATATATGTTTTAGTACACTGAATACAATCATCGAGATCTACAACTTTTGTGGTACCTCTCCCCGTGCCGCGGCGGGCCTGAATATGGTACGCTGATATTGTTCTAGAAATCAATTTTTTTAAATTTCGTCATGTTATGCGGGATTCACGTTATAATGTCCCCACCACTTGGAACTTATGTACCCCACACAGCGGCAGGCACACCCTAGACTGCAGGGTGTCTTAGACACCCCTGTGTTTTTAAATAAGGTTTCAAATAAATTTCAAACAAAGCTAGCTAATAGTTTGGTTTATTTCAGACGGTGTCAATAAACCGTCGTTGCTTTTTCGTTTTGCTGAGGGTTTCCGCCACCCCGTGGGGTCATTTTACATAGGCCCTACAGGATACCCTAGAAACACCGCATTGACAAGCATAAAACACCGATATACTACATTGCCAAAATGAGGTATCTAGGGGTGTGCCCTACACCCTCATATTTTGTTATATGGTGTGGGTGTCACTGTGGCCGTCTTTACGGTATAGTCTACACTACAGGGGACAAAAGTTCCAACTGTTGCGGACATTATAACGTGAATCCCGCATTATTAATAATGTGTTTGTGAATTGAAGCAAGTGTTTTACGTTATGAATCTAGTAGATACGGCTGTGTTATCTAGAATCCGACTGGACCATATTATATCGTTTAAAAGAGTTTCAGGTGTGTCACGTATCAAGAGTCAGACTGGACAATATTATACCGTTTAAAAGGGTTTCATTGTTTTACGTTTTGACGAAGTTTATTTTCGGAATTGTGTAATCCGTCTTCACTCGTAAGGTTATGCATCGCGTGCAGGCTATCAATTTTTCGCTACGCTGAATACGACAATTTTGTTATCTCCAACCCACCACGAATAGTTCATGCATTTTTATGCGCGTTTCAATGGGTTTAGTGTGGATGAATACAATTTCCAGAATATAGTCTGTCTTCGGTAGTTGTGTTATGCATTACATGCTAAACATCAAGCATGGTCCATATATATGTTTTAGTACACAGAATACACTCATCGAGATCTACAACTTTTTAAAAAAATACTTTTTGTGGGACCTTTCTCAGGGTCGCTGCGAGCCTGAATATGGTACTGTGATCTTTTTCAAATTTCGTCAAACTTTTATTTCCTTAATTGTGTAGTATGTCTTCATTTGTTAGGTTATGTATCGCATGCAGGCCATCAATCATGGTGTATATTATATTTTGCGGTGGCTGAATACGACAATTTGGTTATCTACAATCCGCTTTGTATGGTTAATGCCCTTTCAGAGGTTTTCAATGTGTTTAGGGTCGATGAGCAAGATTTTCAGAATATAGCCTGTCTTCGTTTGTTGGGTTATGCATTGCATGCTAAACATCAAGCATGGTCCATATATATGTTTTTGTACACTGAATACAATTATCGAGATCTATAACTTTTCAGAACAATACTTTTTGTGGTACTTCTCCCATACGAGCCTGGATTCGTGATTTTGTTCTCGAAATCAATTTTTTTAATTTCGGCTGAAACGTTGTATATCTCGACGACTGTATTCAGTGTGCTAAAACATATAGATGTATGATTCTTGATGCCTAGCATGCAATGCATAACATAGCAACAGAAGACGGATTATATTCTGGAAATCGTGTTCATCGACCCTTACTCTATTTAAAACCTCTGAAAAGGCATTAAGCATACAAGGCGGATTGTAGATAACCAAATTTTCGTATTCATCCTACCGAAAATATAATATACACTATGCTTGATGGCCTGCACACGATACATAACCTAACAAATCAAGACAGTTTGCACAATTCTGGAAATAAAGTTTGACGAAATTTGAAAAATTTATTTCTAGAAAAGAATCACCGTGCCAAAAATTTCCTTTTCGCAACATTTACCTGCTCGACTAAGCTTTCGTTTACTAGCATTGTTCCGTCTAAGTTTAGCGTTGCCCAACATTTACACATTCCTTACCATTTCTTGTCTCCCAAGATCCTGGTTTAACTAGATTTCCGACCCCAGCATTTTCCATTTTCTAGTTTCCTGTGTTTTTTGCATTTATAAGTTTAAATGTTTCTTCTATTATAATATTTCTCAATTTTCTGAGTACCCAACTCTTCCGTTTCCCAACAGATTCAGATTCTCACGCACTTGACATCACAGCATTTTCTAGTTTCATGTTCCTTTGTCCCCGTTTCCCAACATTTCTTATTTTCTACCTTTTCTGTTTTCCAACTTGTGTCATTTTCCATGTTTTTCTTTTAAGTAATTCCTCGTTTCGAAAATTTTTCTCTTTTTTTCTTTATATCTTTCCCTTTTACAGAGTTTCTGTTTTCTATCACCTCTCCATTTGCCAAGTGTCTAACTTTCCAACATTTTCTAGTTTAGAGTTTCTTAGTTCCAGGCGCTTACCCGTTTAACAATATTTGCCGTTTCCTTGTTTTAATTTATCTACATCCCAGCGTTGTCCATATGCCGACAACCTAATATTTTCCCGCCTTCTTGCGCTTTGTAGTTTCAGTTTTCAAAATGTTCCTGTTTCTCAAGTTTCCCTTTTCCAAAAGTTTTTTCATTTTCATAGTCTACCGTTTCCCGATATTTTCCAGCTTCCCGCAATCCAATATTGTAGCGTTTTTCAATATTTCGACTTTGTCAACTTTTCCGTTTCGCAACATTTTTCCATTTCCGTATTCCCCATTTAACTAGCTTCCTTGGCACCAAAAATACTTCCTTTTTCTTTTTTCTGTTTTGCAACGTTCTCATATGAAGAGTTTTCCCCTTTGTATAAGTTTTGCGTTTCTCAAGTGTGTGAATTAATAGCATTTGGCAGTTTCATGTTTTCCATGTACGACCACTTTCCCGCTTCTAAAGGGTTCCCTTTCCACGTAGTTTCTAGTTTCCTACATTTTAACATTTTGTTATTTCGTAACTTTTTTAAGCTTTTTTATCCTACGTTTTCCAACATTTTTGTTTTGTACTTCCCAATATTTTCCGGTTTCCCTACGTACCGTTCGTTTAAAATTTCTTCGGTTTTCGATTTCACAACATTCTCCTACATTTATCTGTTTCCGCATTAACAAGTTACCGTTTTCTAGCATATTCTAAGTTCT